>VZRX01022887.1:246494-258060 GCA_013398075.1 Notiomystis cincta | reverse complement strand
ACAAGATCATCCCACGACACAATCCAAAAGTGAATTCAACTAACAATTAGTCAGAGGTGGAGAGTAAGGAAGGTCAAGTAATAATAGCATGAGCACATTCTGGTGATTGCCTGGGATTCTATGTACTTTTCTATTTGCCTAAATGTACATGGATGCTGACATGTAAGGTGTGTCCTGGTTTCATTTGGGGTAGAGATAATTTTCTTCCTGGTAGCTGGTGCAGTGCTGTGGTTTGGATTTCATATGAGAACAATGTTGACAATGCACTGATGTTTTAGTTATGGTTGACTAGTGCTTTCCCTAAGGCAAAGACTTCAGTTTCCCAGGCTCTGTCGGTAAGGAGCAGCAGAAGAAGCTGGGAGAGAGCACCTGATCTGCACTAAGGAAGATTCCACACCATGGAACGTCATACTCAGTATATAAACTGAGGGGAGTTGTCTGCAGTCCTGCAGATTGATGCTCAGGGATGGGATGGGCATCAGTCAGCAGGTGATGTGCAATTGTATTGTGAGGACATGGGAGATTTTTGAGATCTTGAGATGAAAACATACAACAAAGAAAAGAGGTGGTACTCTAGAAAAGAATAGCTTTGGATAATAGGTGAAAAAGAAGGAAAGGAGAAAAATTATTCATGTGATTCAGGCTGTGAACTAGCAGGAAGAATCATTAGGGAAGTAAATTAGGGTGAACAAGGGCTGGCAGAATTTCAAGAAGCAGGGAACAGAAGTCTTAAAGGTTTAAGATAAGATTAATGGGGTAGCAGTTGAGACCCCAAGATTTCCTTAGGACAGTTGATCCTTTGAGGCTAGAACACAAGAGCTTCACTTAGGCATCAACTGATACCTTTCTATCTTTTCTGAGGGCATGACCTAAACCATTCAGTCCTTCCTTTACTTCAGAAAGGAAATTAGCCTCAGAGAACAAAAAGAAAAATAGCTAAAAATATACAGTGAATCATGGAAAATTATATCTACTAAATTTCACAGTGTACTGCTATTGCCATAGTAACCCTGGTTGGTAGATTACTGCAAGCTGTTTCTTTGCTAAATTTTCCTGGAATCTTTGCCAATTCTCAGTTTGGTTTCAACATGAAGTTTAATAAAGAGTAACTCTGAGACCTCACATTTTTTCCTTCTATTTCTCTTTTGCCATCTTCCTCTTTTATTCTTCTTCGTAAAAGACAAATCCTTTAGGGAAGAGTTTTCAAAGGCATGTTTTACCAGAGTTGTAAATGGACTTACAGTAGGATTTGTGTAGTATGTTATGTTTCTGATTCTTGATTTCCAATTCAGTGAAATGTAATTCTTTGTTGGAAAATGAAGTATTACTTGCTGCTTTCTTTAGTTGTTTTTCTCATTCCATCTAACAGAAAAGTCCAGCTGATCAGTGATAAAGCACCATATCACAAAGCAAGAAGGTAAAAAACAGCATGAGAGGGAAAACATGAAAAGGGACTTTCTGTCTTTGTCCTACTTTCTGAAACTAACAGCTTCCAACTGTGATAACAATCCCCAAACTGAGAGAAGGGTAGGAACTATAAAGAAAGAAGGCAACTCAACCAATGGATTTATTTGGTGAGAATTTCTTTCTTAGATATTGCAGAGCTGCATTTCATGTGTGCTTTGAGAAACAGAGCTTTGTATTCTGCCTCCAGGTATGTATAACTAGTCCTCTTTTTTTCCTCTTGTGTAGATTTCAGAGAACTAGGCTAGGTAATGTCCAATGCCACAATAGAAGATGAGCTGACTAAAATTGTTGGGAAAACACTTTGAGTTATGTTCATCATTGCTTTTGATGACTGTTTGGTAATGCACAATGAAACATGCACAGTGTCATTCTGGCAGAGCAATGCTGTGGGCCTTTTCTATCCAGAAGTAGAAACCTGTCCAAAAGAATGGTATCCTTCTGGCAGATGTAAAGGATCATGAGCATGTGATGTCCTATAATTGCCATTCTTTGGCCAATGACTCATGAAACTATGATGGGCAGAACATATCACATTTTAGATTTTGAAAGCAGACAGATGATCACTTTCTCCATCTGATTTAGCTGGTTAGAATGTAAAAACTTCCTTCTTTCAAGAGGAAAGACAGTATAATTGTGGACATATAGAAGTATGAATTATGTACTCCTGGAAGAATTATACCAGTCTTGTGACAATTGAAATACCAACTTGTTAGAAACAAGGGGAAAAAACCTTTGGTGTGTAAACAGGAAGTTCCTGTTTGGCTTGACTCTTGAGCATTTCAAGCCAAAGGCAGACTAGTCAAAGAAACAACTTTATGAGTCATCAGATGCAGAAAGAAACTTTCATGCTTACCATCAGCAAATACAGAAATGTAAGATGGATGCACAAGAGATATGCAACCTCTTTTGCTTTGAGAGAAAAAAAGAATACTAAGTTAAAAATAAAGCTTAAGGCAATACTTCTGGTACAAAAAGCTTTTAGAGTCAAAGCCCTTAACCTCTTAAAATATGATTCAGTCATCTACATAAACTTATCTTGGGCAATACAAATTTAATTCCTGCTGCTACATCATACCTTAGAAGACCCTGTGGTTACATTATAAAGTACTGTGTTTCATCTACAAAATGGGTCAGTAATTTCCTTTTGTTGCTGCTCTCTCCTTCTGGATGGTAAAGAGGAACTTAGGAAGTTCTCTGAAAATGGAGATGTATTTTCTTTTTAATAAAACACACAGACCTGTACCAGAAATGAGTAGCAGGGAAGACCTGGCAGAATCAAAGAGTGTAAAATAAAACAGGAAGGGAGAGCAGCTGTGCAAAATAAATGTGTAGTGTCCCTTGAAATATTCTCTATACAGTGCTTCTTTTGGTGAGAGAATTTTTATCACCATGCAGGTGTACAGTTGTAGGCTGAGAGAAACAATAGAGAGTAGGAGTGTGATGGGAGACTGACAGAGCTCTGGGACAGGTTACATTAATAAAATACTGAAAAGATTTTAAAAAAGTAAGAAGTTAAAAGTTGTAAGCAAAAAGCATATTCAAGTGAGATCTTTTGAAGGGAAAGCATGGTACACAGACACAAGTAGGTCAGCTCTGAATCACTAAATTAATAGTCAGTACTGGGTAAGGAAAAAATATTTCACATCTTTTATTTTTAAAAATCTTTCCCCAAACATACACAAGTCAGTTTGGGATGAGTTATCTCAAATTTTTTAAAGAAAGTTCAGTTACCCTTGAGCAGTCAATATACAACATTTTTCTGTTCCAATGCCTACACACTGGTTCTCTCCTAGGAAAAAAGCCTAAGAAACAACACAGAAATCTGAAATGAGCCACCTTTACTTCATATAAGGACATTGGAGAAACATGTCAGATGCTAGTATTTCGAATCCTATTAGAAGTGGAAGACCAAGATTCTCACATACTTTGATAGTCTATCCCTTCTTCCTACCCTGTGCAGACACATAAAATTGTTGCAATCCCTCACACATATTAATAAATATTTCTAATCAAACTATGTGGCCAGATGACACACAGTGGGCTTTTACACACAGTAAAAGAAAAGGGAAATTTTCAAGAGAATTATCAAGCTGATAGATTGACTCCTTTGTCTTTTAGAATTGTAGTGATTTGAGGGGGAAATCCTATTTATGCAAATGATAGCATAATAATATTTCTCAAATCACAGACTGTGAGTGCTATGAGGGACAGAAATGAGGGGTTACCTCATTGGAATTATCACCAACCCACCCCAAATCTAAAACCGTGTGGTGACTTTCCCTACAAGTTATGGAAAGAGACAAAATAGAGTACCAGTAATGTTTCTCCATTTGACACCATAGGGCCAAATTCCAAAGTGGAAAATTTCAGATAGAAGCCTCCAACTTAGTGACTACTTTGGGTTTTTTTAATCTGGTTTTCTTATGCAACAAAGATCATGTGGTTGTGAGGAGAGACACATTTAAGAGGTGTTAGCTGGCCAGGGAGAGAGCCTGGAGGTCCTGAGCAGAGAGTCAGCAGGAATGTAATTGCAAACTAGTAACCCAGAAAAGCATGTGGCCTTTGCTCAGCCAAGCAAGTAGAAACTGGGCGAGCAATCGATCTGCAGCTACTGACACAGTGAAAGAAAGGAGGAATATCTAGGGACACAGTTCTGTAGGTCACTAGGGCCCATTATTTCTGCTACTGATTAAACAACCAATTTGCTAAAAAGATAGCAAGCCAAGGGATTCTCTTGGCGCTTCTCTCACATTTTAGAATTCTTTGTTGCAGAGGAGAGAGTAGAATTGCAAAGCATGTTCTGTGCTTAATTGATGGCCCTTACTGACATCCAAAACCATGTAGAATTCCCAAAGCAACCAGATTACCTCTTGAACTGCAGGACAATTACCATGAACTGCCTCTGACTCACAACTTGTGTTTTTTTTCTTTTCAGTCCTTTAGTTCCTTGGGTTGAAATATATGAGACTTGACCTATTTCAAAATGCTTCCATCACTAGAGGACAGCACCACTTTCATGCAGACAGATCTGCACAGATATAGACACTCAACTGCAGCATTAAAAAATATTTACTATTTTAATAGTCATTAACAAACATTGTTCATACCTGAATTTCATCCACCAAAACAAAGCAGCAGCTGATTTCTGAGTTATATTACAAATTTTATCATGCTGTTGGGTTTTAAATTGATTTTCCTAGTAGTGACCACTTCTCAATTAAATAAAGTTAGTCAATAGGTCTTCAGACAAGTTTCAACAATGCTTCTTGAATTGCTATTAATTTTAAGCAGTTATAGAATGTACAGGATTTACAGTCTGATTAAATGCTTGAAATGCTGGCATTTTAAGAACAGTATGGAAAAGAGAGCCTATAATTACTAAAATTTCATCTAAGAAACTTTAACCTGGAGAGGGTCTTGCAAGTTTGGATGTTAGAAATTATTCAGCATTCAATTTCTCACTTAGAAACTCTTTTAATTAGCAAAAGTCTGCTGTTAACCTACTATCTAAAATTTATTCTGAAATGCTGTTTCATGGTGAAGAGAATTTAAAATATAGAGGAAACTGGGACATAAGAAATTCTAATCTTTCCCTCTTTCTTACTCTTGAGAGAACTGCAGTTTATTCTTAGGATTTCCTGACAAGGCCATGAGCAATAGCAAAGACTTGATGGACCTTAAGTCCTTTTGTGTCCTATGCACATAGGAATCTCATTTTGCCATAGCCAGGGCAAAAAATGGAGCTTTCAACAGAGTCTAGTCTCGACCCAGGAAGAACCACATCTGTAGCCGTAGCCACTTTTTCACTGGATTGATTCTTTAGGGGATGTAGTCAGTTAAAATATATTCAAATTTCACCCACAGACTTAGAGCAAGTTTTCAGAGGAGGCACCTGCAGCAGAACAACTGATGCCAATAGGCATCACTGAATAATTCCATCATATTTAGTGTAATGTAATTTAACAAAAGGCTAGGGGAGATTTTTCTGATCTCTGAGTTGAAGAAATCAAGCTGTAACTTGAAGGATGAATCACAGAACGGTTTGGATTGGAAGGCAGCTCAAGCTTTATTTCTTTCTTTGAACTTTGAAAGGGAGATGCTGATTTCCCTCATTCCCTGTGTGGAAGGGGCAGCGGGGATTTGGCACAGCGGTTTCAGGGGACTCGTGTACCTCGTGTGTGACTCTGAGGGCGGCCAGGGCTGCTCAGTCCCCAGCGGACAGGGGACAAGGCTCGGAGGCACGGGCGGCCCAAGGCCACCTGGGCAGAGCCGGGCAGAGCCAGAGCCAGGGCCAGGGCCAGGGCCAGGGCCAGGCCGGCTGGGAGCCCAGGGCAGCGGGAGAGCTCTGTGGCAGGACAGGCCCAAAGCTGGGCTGGAAACGCGCCGGAGCTGAGACTGGAATCGCAGTGCCCACAGTGCCCACAGTGCCCACAGTGCCCGCAGGCTCAGCTGTGGCGACACGGGGAACAGACACAGCCGCCACAAAGGCCGGGCAGGGGCGGAGTTCAAATGCAGACGGTGGAGCCGGTCAGAGCCATGAGGGCTGTGGTGCCCTGCGGCCCCGACAGACAGAGCCTCCTCTGGTCACACCGTGTCCTGTGGTCTGTACCTTGCATACCGGCAAGAGAGATTCCAGGGTCTTTCTGCCTCTCTGTGTGCTTATCAGCCTCCCAGCCTTGGAAACCATCCTCTGACTTTCACAGTGACCGTCAATTGAAGCTGGTTGAAGATAGGCAGGGGTCACATAAGGACAGTTATAGAAAGGCTGCCCACAAGGATATGAAAATCTCCTGAGGGGTAGCGTATTTAGGCTGGATCACCATTAACCGGATTACAAAAAGTTGTTAAAATTAATCCTGGTTGCCTAAGGCAAACACCCTTTTTTTCAATAGTGTGAGTCTAAATAGTACACAGATGTTGCCTTCTTTACTAAAAATAAATTCACCGGGACAATGGTTTCTGAGGTGAACAGTGCTAACTGATCTTACAGGTGCTTCCCTTAGCAGCTGACACATTTCTAAGACTGATAGTATGCAACATGAAGCTTGCTTAGAGCAATATTTCTGAAATTAAACTTCATCTGCTTGCTGAACAAAAGCAGCAGACTCCACCTGTGTGCTCTCTGTCTTCAGTGCCAAAAAGAAGACTCGTGGCTGCAAGCAGCCTCACTACACCAAAGGCTCTCTGTGTTCTGCCTTCAGGACAGCTTTGTCCAGACTTCACCACTAATCACAGTGGGGTGCAGATCAGGTGCAATCAGTCTGCAAAGCTTTGATCCATGAGCATAATCCAAGGTGACTGCTGTTCTCCACAGGACTTGCGCAGCCTTACAGGCTGTGGGCACTTTTTTACCCTTCGTCAGCCTTTAGGCAGTTTCGCTCAGCTGCACCTCGCATTGCAGTACCAGAGTGACTCTGATGCACTGAAGGAAGGATACACTGGAAAACGATTTTCTGAATACAAAAGAGGTGAGGAAAACATGTCACACAGGATATTTAAGCTTTGAAAGTGTTAGAAATTTGGGACTATATCTCTTACATGAAACTGTCAACAAATACACTTTGCAAGCTATTCACATTTCTGTGCTGCATTCCCTACACCATGCAGTAGATGGCAGGAGCCAATAAAAAACTTTCAGTACAATTTTTGTAGAAGTAACTAAGTTGATCAGACTTATCTTTGTTAGATTCTCATGTTTAATTTAAAATAAATTTAGACCAGCCTTTTTACTCTTATGGACATTATTAATACACATAATATTTCTCCTGTTGTAAGGTTTATTTCTTTATAATGTAACTTGCATTATTAAAAGATTAGTCTTTCAAAATTGTGTTGATATTTCAGGTTTTTTATGAGCTCTGAGATGTACTAGACAACTTTCATAAGTTTCTTAACTTAAATTACACTTTAGGTTCTGTTTCTATGACATGAGAAATATTTACTTCCATGTTATTTGCATTTGCAATCCATCAGTCACATTACGAACAACAGAAAAGGAACATGCTTTAAGGCATTAAAAAATATGGAAATAAAACCCATATCAGAACTAATCAAAACAAGGATAAGTTCAAATATTCAGTTGCAAAGGATGACCCCTCTTCCCTAAATTACCTCTCCCAAGTTTAATAAAAAAGAAAATATTTTATTTTGACTATCAATCAAGATTTCTTATGAAATATTTAATAACATTTTTTTTAAGTGATGAACTAAATTGTAACTATGAGGAATATAACATTCTGTTGTCAGAACTAGTTGCTCACTATATCTTGCAATCCAAAGGGATCTAGCAGAGAATCATAAGCATTATGAGAATTTCTTCTTTGAATTCAGCATGGTCCAGCTGGCAGTATGTGGTACACCCAGCCCACCTCTGCCTCCTGAGAGGAGACAAGTATCTGTTTGATAGTGTGTGGTCTTTGTCCAACACCTGAACACCTCAGCTTGTGCTTGCAGAAGTCGGGGGGTTTAAGATTGAATTTCCATGGGAGAAGAAAGACAGGCTGCAGCCTCCTCTCATATAGGAGCATGTCTCAGCACTTGCAACCCCTGCATGGCCTCTGAAACTGCTGCCTGTCCTGTGTTGCTGGAGGAATTGAAGCATAATGCTTTAAGATATCAGAGAACAGACAGTTAATTGTGCAAATGTGGAACCAGGCAAATATTGAAATAACTGTTACTTTAACTGAATCTGGAAGTCCTGTAGCTCCACTGTTTCCAGCTGTCACTGCCTGGATTATTATCTCAGGTATAGCTCACAAATGTCTGGCTAAAAGGAAGAGCTACCACCACAACTTTTTTTCTGTGCTTAAAAAAATGTTCCCATCAAAGTGGATCACTTGGGGATAGACTGTTACTGTACATTTGTCAATACAAGTTTAGCTGATAAATCTAGTTTAATGTGAATGAGGCACTTGAAACAATTACTATCTCTATTAAACATACTTGCAACCCCTGTAGAGAAGCAACCCCTCTCTATCAGCCCTCCTGGGCTTCCTTTGTCAGAGCCCTGGGCAGAGTCCTTTCCTCCTGTGAGGACTTTGTCTGCTTGTGCCATGGTGAGCACTGATTCCTGCTCCAGGAGTGAGGCTGCTGTGCAAGGAGCTCTGTGAGACTGGGCTGCAGGGAGCCTCTCTGGAGGCATCCTCTTAGGCTCAAGCCCTTCCCTAGTCCTTGCCGGAATTATGTTGCTGTTTTGTAGTCTAGCCATGTTCCTTCCTGAGCCAGACCCCCTGATCTCAATCTCTGGGTTGCCTTTGATCTGTTATATCCCTGAAGACTTGTCTGGCAAGCACTGGATTGTCCTCTGACCCTGTGTGGTGTCACCAGACCTGCTCAGGTAGGGTGGGACTGCTCCCTTGTTGGTGAGGGCATTGCCCTGCTGCCCTGCTGTCACCCTCGGCTCCCAGCTCACCTTGCCTTGCAGTGCAGCTCTCCTCTCTTCCCTCACACCAGGTCACTGGAGCCACTTCTTAAGTAAGGATCTTTTCTACTGAGCCAGTGAAATGCAAATATGACCCCAGACCCTTACAGAAAGTGTAGTTAGTTATATCTAATAGCTGGCATGTTTTCAACAGTGCACCAGAGCAAACTAGTGTTAGTAAAACACTTGAGAAGCTGCTAGAAGTGCTCATCTTAGGCTGAGTCTGCTAAATCCCCATGATAAACTGAAAACCCCTGGATTGTACTGTTTTCCAACCAGAATCGCAGTCCTATTTTGGTTAGTTTGTTTTTCAGTTGCCGAAGGCAGAAGTATAATTCATTAACACTCTCTCTGGCATACCTGTCCTCATTCATATGCTATAAAGAAGCAATGCGTTTCATCAAGGCAGAGGGCAACAAAATACGAATACTTGAAGCTGTGATTCCTCTTCTTCTAGCCTTATTGGGTGTGGAAAGAGGCATTTTGTTTAAATCCCTTGTGATAAATTTATTACTTCTTCAGTGTATTATTTGCAGCATTAGCTTTAGCAAGAGAATATAGGCAAATTTGGGAGAGGAGAGGATGATTTGAGGAAGAGTTGATAACAACATGATACAGTGGAGTAGAACTGAAGGCAGACCTCAAAAGGCTGTGGTACATAGTGCTGGTATTTCTTCTGGGACATGTAATCAGTGACAGTCATGTTTACTGTTCTATTAAACTTTGATTAATTTTTGAGTGACTTGTCAGCTCAGGAAGCTACTGGCTGCTGCCTGGCACACTGAGCCATAAAGGCAGGCGCTGGTTGGAAGTGACTTCTCTCAGCTCTTGAGATCCTCTGTTGTAATGAAGCTGTACATGTCTCTGGCTATAGTACTTTCAAACTCCAGAGCTTATCCCTCAAAGTCAAACAAATATATACATATTCCTTTGTGGTCTGTTCAAACATGGGACCCCTCTCCCCAAACCCCTCACTGTTGCTCACACTGGGTCTACTGCAACAGTAACCACGTAACCGAGGCCATTAGGATAGGAACACCTGCGGAACTGACACAATATGAAGTCTCAAAACTCCAACTAGGCTGTTCATCTGCTGACAGCTAAAGTCCAAGCACATATCAAACTTGTTAGATAAGTCTTCAGACTGTGAATCTGATGACATTTTGGGGGCTACTTCCTTGGTTCTTATTGGTCTGGATTGAGAGCTGTTTGATGTGTTCCCCAGGGGCTGGTGTTGGGACCGGCGCTGTTGAACACCTTTGTTGGTGACAAAAACAGTGGGACTGAGCCACGCTCAGCAAGGCTGCTGGCAGCTCCAGGCTGTGTGCTGTGATTGGCACTCTGGAGGGAAGGGATGACACCCAGAGGGACCTTGGCAGGCTTGAGAGACGGGTCTGTGTGAACCTCATGAAGTCCAACACAGCCAAGTGTGAGGTCCTGCACAGGGGCTGCAGCAATCCTGAGTACAAACACAGGTTTGTGAATAGGGAAACAAATGGATTGAGAACAGTCCTGAGAAGAACCAGTGAGGGGCTGGTGGATGAGAAGCTCCACATGAGCCAGAAATGAGCACTTGCAGTCCAGAAAGCCAACTGTGTCCGGGGCTGCACCAAAAGCAGCATGGCCAGCAGGGTAAGGGAGGGAATTCTCTCGCTCTTCTCTGCTCTCATGAGACCCCACCTGAGTACTATGCCCAGCTCTGTGGTCCCCAGCATAAAAAGGATATGGACCTGTTGGAATGGGTCCAAAAGGGGGTCCCAAAGATGAACAGAGGGCTGAAGCATCTCTGCTATGAAGGTCAGCTGAGAGAGTTGGGATTGTTCATCCTGGAGAAGAGAAGAATTCAGGAAAGCCTACAGAAGCCTTCTAGTACCTAAAGTGAGCCTGCAAGTATAGGGAGGGATTGCTTACTGGGGAGTCTAGGGATAGCACAAGAGATAATGGTATTAAACTGAAAGGGAGTAGGTTTAGATTAGATATTAGAAATAAATTTTTTACTATGAAGATGGTGAAACACTGAAAAAGATGGGAACTAAATGATCTTTAAGGTTCCTTTCAACCCAAACCATTCTATGATTCCATGAGGAAGGCTGGAAATCTCATCCTGACCACTAGACCCTGGTGTATGACTGCCATTTGCAAACCCTTCAGCATGAGCTGGGATGAAGGTGTCCAAAGGTTTATCTCCTCTCAGAGGCAAAAGCCAGCCCACTTTGGCCTGTGCAGATGCTAACTATTTGCAGGATTGGTGCCAGTGGTCTGATGCCTTCTAATGATTGCAGACTGGGTACTGTTATCTCAGTTTTACTGTTTTATGCAACTATATCAAGCAAATGGATATTTCAAATTTATTTCCTGAACTAAACCAATAACTTGTGTGGTGTGATTGGGTGTAAGGCAAATACAGTGTTCCACAAATAGGCCTTTTTATGCTAGAGATCCTCCCCAAAACCCATACATGCATATTTAATTTCCTTCCTTTGACACTCTGTGAAATACCCTCTACTCTACACGTTCTTCTTCTGCTGCTTTCTCAAAACCACATTTTGCCTGGATATAAGATATATTTTTAAAAAGCTTTTCAAAGCTCTTAGCTTCCCAAAGCCCTAGTGGAAGTGACGGAAACTGTTTTTAATGAGTCCTGAAGGCAGCCTAGAGGCTGCACTGGCTGAAACATCA
>VZRX01022887.1:183732-238374 GCA_013398075.1 Notiomystis cincta | reverse complement strand
AAAAAAAAAAAAAAAATCAGGATTTACTAGGTATGTCACCAGTGAACATAAAGAAGCAACTGGTTAACATTGTACAATGGAGAGAGTTTGATATTAAAATCTTCAGCCAGTAGTAGTTTGCATTAATGAAGGACCATGATACCTGAGTTGACCAAGGACTGGTCCCAGGCAGATTTTGTAGTGGTGATGTATGTACTTTTGGGTGTCTTGCCATATATCACAGAGCTAAGCTTTGTATTTTAGGAGCTGGATTTTGACGTTGCAATTGCACAGGTGTTAGTAAATCATTGCCTGTCTTCTCCAGTGAGACATACAGATGACAGGCACCATGGGATGAGGAAAAGCATACTCTGTTACATGTAGTGAATGCAAACTGCTTTGAAAACTGCTTGAGTGATGCAGGTACTTTTCATTCCCATGTTTTAAAAGAATGGTAGATCTATAAATTAAATACCATGAGATGTTAAAATCTAGAATCATAGAATCACTGAGCTTGGAAAAGACCTCCAAGGACATCGAGTCCAGTCTTTGAATGAACACCATCATGCCCACTAATCCATATCTCAAAATGCCATATCCACTCTTTTTTTGAACACTTCTAGGGATGGTGATTCCACTACCTCCCTGGGGAACCTGTTCCAGTGCTTAACTCATCTTTCAATGAAGAGTCTTTTCCCTAATATCCAACCTGAACCTCCCTTGGCACAACTTGAGGCCATTTCCTCTTGTTCTATTTCTGGTTGCCTGAGACAAGACACCAATCCCAGCCTGGCTAAAACCTCCTTTCAGGTAGCTGGAGAGGGCAGTGAGGTCCCTCCTGAGCCTCTCTTTCTCCAGACTAAAGAACCCAAGCTCCCTCAGGCAGTCCTTGCAAGGCTTATGTACCAGACCCTTCACCTTCACCTTTCTCTTCTCTGGACCCACTCCAGCACCTCAATGTCTTTATTGCAGTGAGGGGCCCAAAACTGAACATAGGATTCGAGGAGTGGCCTCACCAGTGCCAAGAACAGAGAGACAATCACTGCCCTTGTCCTGCTGGCCACTATACCTCATGGTTTTCTTGGCCACTTGTTCACTGCTGGATCATGTTCAGCTGCTTTCGACCAGCATCCCGAGATCCTTTTCTGCTGGGCAGCTTTCCAGACACTCTTCCTCCTGCCTATAGCACTGCACGGGGTTGTTGTCACCCCAGGGCAGGACATCCACTTTGTTGAACATCATGCAATTTGCCTTGGCCCATGATCCAGCCTGTCCAGGTCCTTCTGCAGAGCCTTTCCTCCCTCCAGCAGACCAACTCTCCCTTGCAATCTGCAAACAACAATAATATTAACAATTAGAGCAGGGTGCCTATGTACCCTATAGAACAAAGTTAAAAAGTCATTTGGAGCTTCCTGAGTCTGCAAAGGATACCCAGGTGATGTGACACAGCTAGGCCTGGCTGTGAGAGAGAATCCCCTTGCAAATGAAGGCCATTGTGTTGCTCACAGCCTGAAAATGGGATTCCCCATGCATGGAAAATACATAGTAAAAAAACCTCCAACAACAAATGTCAAATACTGATAAAGAGCTGCTATCAGGTATATTTTCCTGGTAACAGAGCAATCCAGAGCACAGTGGTGAGAGATGAGAGTGGCAGGGTGCTACCCTCAGATGAGCACTGCAGCTAACATAGTATAAGCCCTTGCCATGCACTCATGTGAGACCAAGCCATGCCAATCTGTTTATGGCACTTCCTCATAGTGGACCTTTTATATTCCTCCCAGCTCTCCAAATTCATTAAGCTTGTGCTGTGCTGATCCCATGTTCTCTTGTTTCACTTGGTACAGTGATTCTCAATGTGCTGACAATGCAAACCATTTTTGCCTCTCCCCTGCTTAATGTCCATGGTGCGCCTGGTGTGCCCTGTTCCACTTACTTGCCACCACAGTGGTGGGGCTTCACCCTCCTCAGGCTCATCTGTAGGGCTGACTGGGGTGGGAGTGAGGGGGAGGAGTATAGATGTGGTGTGGCATTGTGAGGGAAGGAAGAGGCAAGGATGAAGAGGCAATGAGATGGAGAGAAGGGCCAACCCCTTTTTACCTGAGGAGAGAGAGGGAAGCACTCCCCAGAGCAACAGGGCAATTTCTGCTCCCCTTCTCTCACCACTTTAACAGGAAATACTCCTCTGCCATATGGGGAGCAGAGAGGGTGGGCAGGGCTGGAGCAAGGCAAGATCCCTGCAGAAAGGGTAGAAGCTCTGTCTTGTTCATGGAGACATCTGGCAAAGCTGGTGTGTGCACACTGTGCCCCTTCCCTCAGGAGGCTGGGGTGGCAGGAGGGGAGAAGTCACCTCCTGGACCCTCAGTCCAGCCCCCTACCTCATTTAGCCTCCTGACCCCTTTCCAGCAGATCTGAAACCCTTTCCTTCACAAAGGACACAGAGGAAGAGAGGGATGGACATAATTAAAGCAGACAAAATTTCATTGCTGTTTCTCCCCTCTTTGCAGTGTTCCTGAAGCAGCTGTCTCTGAGGAAAGCCTGAAACCAGACACGCCTGGCCACACTCTGCCTTTGATGAGTGGCTTGCAGGCTACTTCTGGGAACCAGGATTTTCATTTCAAAAATTCTGAGGACATTATGTTTCACTGCTAGCCCTGAGACAATGTGACCAAAACAATGTCCTTGCTCCTGCAGCTCTTGTAGCAGGCGAGCTGGGGTCGCCTGAAACAGGTCCCCCTCTCCCAGCTGCTGCTGAGTGCACTGGATCAGGGCTAAATGAGCTCTGTTAATTCAGTGTGGCAGGCACCTCTTCCCAGCTATGAGGAAAATAGAAGTGTTCTATAATAAGTTGTGCTAACAAAGAAGTGCTCTGAATGGCCAAGAGTGGGTAGAGATTTTGGACTTGATTGGGTTATTGCAAATCTGTGAATAAAATGAGTCCCAGTGAGAGAGTAGTTCCAAATAATGTGAGTTTAGGAGAGGTAGTTACTTCTTACTAAATGAGTTTCTGTAAAATGCAATTGTCATCTGTTTTCTGCTGCTTTCCTACAGAGAGGGAAATGTGGCAGTGTTATGGTACAAAGCAAAAAAAATGTTTCCTGACCGAGTTGAAGGTTTGATTGCCAGCTTTGTGCAGCTGATTGGCTCAGGCAAGCAAAAACATGCTTAGCACTGTGTTGGCAAAAACCAGGCGATTGATGATTTACAACCCACATCCAGCCTGTCAGCACAATTTACTTTCTTGCAACTTCATCCCTAATATTTCTTTCCTGAGGACTCCTTGCCCCACCTTATGGAGATGTGCACCCACTTGGCACAAACACATATGGACATGAGTGCTGGTCATGTGATTTGGTTATGTCTGGATTGTGTTCAGTGTGTTGTAGACATCCATGCTGTGGTAAGGTTGGCTTTTAGCCAAAGGTGGGGGAGCTTTATATTGATGCCCATTGGTAGAAGCTAGTAATTTCACTATCTGTTCCAGGAAAAAGACATGAAACAGTTAAGGCATCTTGTGTCTGGATGTGTAGTATAAGTCTACATTTGTCATGGGGTTCCAGCTCTCCTTTCAGCCGAGCTGCAGGCACATATTTAGTTTTTTGTGGAGGAGAAGGGGAAATCAAAGGTGACTGGAGAAGCTGGTAGCTAAAACGGTCTCTTCTGTGCTATTGGCTGTAAAAACTAGTGTGTCTCCACTATTGCACTGCTTGGACACAAAATGTGCCTCCAAAGAAGACAAACAAGTAGATTATGACCTCATTTGAGCCCACGCTGATGAACATTCATGTCTTACACATATGACAATTTAGTCCAATCTTCAGAATGATCTCAAAAAATGCAAAGTCTGTGAGGCATTGCAGAGAGTGAATTACTTTCTTGCCTCTGAAACTACTTATGTCAAATGACAGGTGAGGTTCTCTGAGGGGAGCAAATTTAGCCTCCTGTACTTCCTGCTGTGACTAAAAGCCTGCAGTCTCAATTATTTTATTCCTGTATTGTTGATTGCAATGAGTTTGCTCTGTGTGGGCACAGGAAGACTTCACCTTCTGTGCTGGTTTAGGCTGGGATAGAGTTAATTTTCTTCCCAGTAGCTGATCTGGGGCTGTGTTTGGATTGGTGCTGCCCACAGTGTTAATAACAGGGATGGCTTCATGACTGCTGAGCTGTGCTCACACAGAGTCAAGGCCTTTTCTGCTCCTCACCCCACCTCACCCGTGAGGAGGGTGGGGGTGCACAAGTTAGGTGGGAGGGGACACAGCCAGGACAGCTGAGCCCAGCTGACCAAAGGGATATCCCTCACCTTATGGCAGCATGCTCAGCCATATAAAAGCGAGTGAAGAGGAAGAAAGACAGGGATGTTTGGAGTCATGGCATTTTGTCCTCCCAAGTAACTGTTGTGTGTGATGGAGCCCTGCTTTGCTGGAGATGGCTGAACACCTGACTGTGGATGGAAAGCAGTGAATGAATTCCTTGTTTGGCTTTGCTTGTGTGCATGGCTCTTGCTTTACCTATTGAACAGTCTTTATCTCAGCCTACCAGTTTTCTCACTTCTACTTGTCTGATTCTCTCCCCCATCCCACTGAGGTAAGTATGTGTGAACAAGTGGCTGTGTGAGGAATTGTTCCTGGCTGGGGTTAAACCACACACCTCCATAGATGTAAATAAGCTCTGTTCTGGGACTGCTGTCCCCCACACTAAGCTCCCTGCAGGCCTGTAGGAACAGGGAATTACTGTAATACTATATTCTCTCACCTTGGATACATTCTGCCTGCCAGCCTAGGTCAAGGGTTTTGAAGAATATTTATCAGGCAGGCCAGGCTTACACTGACTGTGGAGACTTTTTACACAGAAAACATTTTTGTGGTTTCCTTTTCTACCCATCATTGTGGTCCCACCTAAGACAAACTGCAGCTGTCAGCAGATCCCAAAGATATAAGGGTAACAGTTTCCATCCATGCCAAGTCTCAGGATAGAAAAGTTTAGAGAAGCATGATACTTATATATCTGAGACACATGGATTAATTTACTGCCCTTGTTCTCAATTAGGACAAAAGTCTATCTGTGAGATTTTGAACCTATTCAATGTCTCAGAGACTGCATGTCTCAAAGGCAGCATGCTCAGTGAAAAGATTGCCCATGGCACCCTTCTGATGCAGGGATTTAATGCACTGAACATGCACAGCGTAATTTTGTAATGTTTACTGTCCATTAGGTGAGTAAGGCAATAGAAGTGTAATCATTTGTTTGCCTGACATTTTCTCATGTCCATGTGCCAGCAGCATATCTTTTATCTATTTTGACAAAAATGGTGTCATTATTTGCAGAACTTTATGAAATGTATTTCTTAAGGGTGGATAACTTGCCGTCATACACCCTTCTGGCACTTGACTGTTGCATGACTAAAACCAAAAGTATCCAGATATTTCTGCAAGAAAATAGTAATTTGTGCAAACCAGAGATCATGTGGACTAACACATATTATTGGGAAATCTCTGCTTATGGAGTTTTCCATGTATCAGGCATTTATGCTTCCCATTATAGTACTGTATCAGTCCCTTGCCCTGACTTTTACAAGCTAAAGGACTCAGAAAGTTCTTAGAAGAAGCAGTCTAGATTAGAAGGTAGAGCAGTCTAGAATTGCTAACCAAGTAATTGTAAAAAATCTCAATGTATTTTGTAGAAAATCCACATTAAATTCATATTCCCCGTCCTCGCTTTCAAGGCTGTAAACAACTCTGCCCACACAACTTTCTGCCCACAAATTCACATGCTGTTTTTGCCAATATTGTCTCAACTGCTCCTTTTGTGTCTCTCCCACACAGGACTTTGTGCTGGGATTCCTCTCCACCTCCAGACTTCCAACATCTGTGATAAATATCTGTGTATATATTACACATTATTGTATTTTATATATTTATGTATTATCATATGCATATATAAAATGTGATCTCCCTTTCAATTTTTCCTTAAATTGACATCTTGCTCCAAAGGCGAAGGCTCTGCTACTCCCTTCACTTCCTTTGTGATATATGACTTTATCCCTGAATGATAATTTCATGTATGTTTTGTAACTCTGGAGAAAGGATTGCATGAATTTTTTCTAAACTGTCATGTATGCTTAAAGTGACATGTATATGATAAGGCATAATGAAAGATGCAAGTGAATTGCCCACAGTCCCTGAACTTGGAAAAACAAGTAGCAGTAGCCTGGAGCTGAAAAACAAACTGCTTAGGCTACCTGTCAGAGAAAGTCCTTAACAGATGTATGCATGTATATAGCATTTTGGTCATATAGAGAATGTGATGGCAAATGCTCCAGGAGGAATTTCTAGAACAAGAAACTTGAATGCCAGGATCTGCAGAGTGCTTTGCCAGTTGCATGCTGGGGATGCCAGTCCTGATGGGATGTGCTGGCAGGGAGGCATTATCTGTATGATATTTCCCCACATACCCATCTTGTATGAAACTGAAAAGGCTGCTGCCTGCTTATTAGGGTTTTTTTCCTATTGTATGGAAGCAAAGTGATCTGCAGTTTCCCACTGCAAGACAATTTGGTTGTACAGTTCTACCTGAATGCTAAAAGTAATGCACCAGCTGACCAAGAGATTACTACTAAAAAGTACCTCCTCTCATTAATCTTTTCCTCTTCCAGTTTGGTAACACTTAAAGTATCATTATCCTTACTCTTTGACCTCTACAGTCATTTGTCCTTATGATTCAAAAAAGCAATTGCTTTTTAATTTGTGTGAGCCTCTTAAAGGTAGTGAAGAAATGACAGTTAAGTTAGAAGTTAGAGAAGGAGACTGAGAAACCAATGAAATAGCTGAAATTCTCATCTTGCCACATGAAGTTCACTTGAGGCTAGGATGACAGTTTCTGTTTAATGGCATTGAGAAATGATAGAAACGCTTTGTGTTAAAGAGGATATTGTGGGTTTGGCTTTTGCAGAACCATAATTGCATTTTTTTTTTAATTTTAAATGAAAACCATCTGAAAATTTGAAGCTGGGATCCTTTGCATCAGTGCCCTCAAATTTTTTTGTAGACTATTTTAAAATTACAGTTTAGTTTTGGTCCCTTTAATTTACATTTTTTCCCCCTGCCATCATCTTTTGCTATGGTTTCATGAGGAGATCTGTGCATATGCAGTCATTGTTTTGATGTCAATTTTCAATGAAAAATAATTTTAGAGTTGCAAAGCTAAGCAGAATTAAAAAGTGTAAGATCAAATCAACAAATTATGTTTCCAGAATATGAGTCTCCTTGTGCTGTCTCTATTTAATCTTAAGATCTCTTCCTTTTAAATTATGTGTAAAGTATGCTCTGACTCTGTGGGGAAAAAATGTGTATCCCTGTGGAGCTGCAGTGAGTCATTGTCAAGAAAAATGCACAGGTCTCCGAAAAACATGACATCTATTTTTGTATAGGGTAGAGAAATCAGAAGGAATTGAGAATATTAATGTGAGAAAGTACCTCATGGAAAGCGTGCCCTTCCCTTTGGGAAATTAGAGGAAATTCTGTTAAAGGTGACATGATCCTCTGCAGTGTTTGCAGAGGAAGTTTTGCAGCAGTGCGTGCTGTGTTTCTGGCACAGGGTGGTTCCTGGAGCAATGTAGGGTGCTGCAGCTTGGCCTTCTCCTCACAGAAATGCACATTGCAGTAGCTCTGTTATGTTAAAGGCAAAGGCTTGGTTAAGAATCTGTTGGTTCTCTGCCTCCTGCAGTCAAGTGGGTTGTTTCATGTTCTGCTGTGGCTTAAGAAGAGTTTCACTTAAGAAGCTGTCATGCATACCAGAGGCAGTAAGACAGGAAATGTAAAAGATAGGTGTCTAACAGCAGTCAAGCTGCTAAACTGGCATGTTGGGAAGGTTGCTTCCCTTACATGTGCCAAAAAGATTAATAGATAATCCTTCAAAGTACTAAACATTATTATTAAATTATCTGAAAGGGCTTAAATTTCCTGCAGAGCCAGGCAAAAAAAAAAAAAGGAAATCCACAATCCACCTCATCAGAACCATCAAGTGTATAATTTTCTGCAAGGGTAGTCAGAAGAGATTGAAATTTGACTTCTTCCTGGAGGTTTCTGCTGCCTCTTATTGTATAAATCCATCACCAACTGGCAGGTGGAAACAGTCTGGCAGTGCTGAGTTTCAGTTGTCTCACCAAGAGTTTGTAAAGCTGATACCATAGGAGCCTGTACTAATGTACTTTCACTGGGGTGCTAAGCAGAAAGCAGTCTGCCAAAGGATGCATGGCTTGTCAAACTGCTCTGAAAATAAAAGGAAAAATATACAGGTTCCCCTAAGAGCATTTCTTTTCTTTTTGTCTTGTTCCTTGAGCCAGTCACTGATTGCCTGGAAGGTTCCCTATTTCAGTGACAGTTTTGTAGCTAACCAAATATGTCTTCAGGGCCTGCCTTTGGGAAAAGCATAAACATTAGATCACAAAGTTACTTTGTATGCCTCACAAGATAATTCTTTCTTGACAGCATTTGAAAAGCTAGACTTACAGGTGGAAGATGGAGTGGGCCATTTCAGTGTCATGAAGTCTGTATGTCCAAAATCTGCAACAGCCACTGGTGGTAATTTCCACTGTAAAACACCACTGCTGGTACTGAATCTGACCTTAAAGATTTATGTTTTTATATAGATGGATAGCCCTCATGATGATGCTACTTTACTATGTGGTTATAGTCACTGATGCCCTGTGCCTGTTTTCCAACAGTGCCATAGAGTTTTTTATATTTTATCAGCTTGCTGTGAAGTGAAATTAATTCTTTGTGTAAAGAATTTTGAGGGCCTCTTGAAACAACTGAGGAAATGCCAGGTAATAGAAATACTTATGTGAATTATGTTGTCACACCAGTGCACTCCCAGTTTGGTTGCTGGCTGTGGTCTATCCCTAATGATTTTGCAAGCAAAATATAATAGAATGGTTTAGGTTGGAATATTTCTTAAATGTAAATGAAGAATGGGGTGAGATCTGCATGATTCTCTTGCTCAAATATGTCTGGAAATTATTTAGTTAGTCAATGAATGGTACTTTCACCTTGCCTTGATGCTGAGCTAAAGCATTATTTTTTTTTTAATTCCTTCCTTTCTTTCGTCAGATTTTTCTATAAGCAATACTGTCTTAAATGTAATTTCTGCTTATTTGGCCCTGAGGTAAAGGAAATTGTCTCAGCTATGAAGTCAGGAGGCTCCTGTGTAGTGGGTTTTTTGACTTGGTCAGAAAGTCTGGACTTCTGAGATTTACGAGCTGTGGTTATGCAGCCAGTTCATCTTAGTACAGGTCCATGCTTGAACCTTTTATTCCCTGCTCCTTGAAGATTTTCTCTGTCCGTTTCAATAAGACACATTTGTATGGACACATAAACAAAATCAGGAAAGTCCTCTAGTTGAAAGTCTTCTTTGTCTCCATCCTGCTCCCTGCTTCCCTCTTCTTTGCTGTCTGCCTCCCCTTGTTTTGCCTTACCATGCCTTTCTTTGTCCTTTTTTCTGCCAGACCAGGTACCTGATCTAGCTCACTGTGTACCTGCGTGGGTTCTTAATCCAAGGCAAGGGGCACAGTGGGAGTGTGGCTGTGTAGACATAGACAGAACCATATAGGATTAATGCTTTTCTGCTCCTGATCTCTCTAGAGCAAGCAGAAGGCTGTAGGAGATCTAGGAGTTTTCAGGATATGCCAATAGGGGTATTGATTTAGCCCTGACTTCTGTCAGACTGCAAAGGCAAGCCTAAAAGGAAGTTCTCTAGGCTCAGCTGGGCTGATTATGATGGTGTGAGAGTGAGCAGCCATTTTAAAATGGGCTAATTTGATGTATATAATGTTCATCGACTGGCTTCCTCTGATTTCCAGCTTGATAGGCAAAGTTGCCTCCTTCGAGGACAAGACAATTGCAAAGGCATGTGTTGCATTGGAGAACATTAAATAACACCTAGAAGAATGGGATGGAGGGTGATCATATCCTTGAAGGATGACACTGAGGATCTCAACCTTCTCATTCCCCTTTATTGCTTCAGTATTTATTGAATTTTCAGTGTAGGTTGGTGTGCATATATTGTCAAAGGAGTAATCAAGGACTGAAGAAAAATGAGGGGACTACCACAACAGTCTTCAAGGAAAACTGTGAATAACTAGAGATCTTCTTGCCCATGAAATGCTGAAAAATTTAATGCCCCTAAACTGGAAAGCCCAGAGTTATAGCTAAACTGATGGAGTAATTAAGAGTATGTTGAGGCTGTTTACACACCAGAGTGGTATGTATATACAGCTCAAAAGACTAGAACTAATTCCAGACTGGGAGAGACATATAGGAGACTTAATTAAGAAGAGTAATATTTGGGCTGGCTGTCTTCCCTGATGAGCTCTGCTGTGTTGTAAGGAGCCTTCGAAGGGAGGCATGGCTGCTTATATCTAGGACTTAAAAAGCTTTAGTGGCCTGGAGGGATCAATTGGAAATGTACAATAGAGAACAATCTCACTGTAGCAGGAGGATGGAATGCATCAGCTAATGACTGTTTTCTCACCTTCTGAAATTGCAAAACTGCCCACAAATTTTGGATGGGATTGTTAAATGATCCCTAATAGAGTGGTTGCTTCTGTAGCTAGTCAGTTTGCTCATGATAAAGGCATAAAAAAATTAAATTCTCCATTACATGTCTGATATTTCTCAGCTAGCACAAAGCAACATAGGTTTTTGCCATAGAACTACCATTGCTACAAGAATTATAGTGACAGGGAGAGGTGTAACACTTGGGGTACTAATCCCCAAATATTTAAGTGGATTTTTTAAACAGGGAATATATCTAACCTGCCTCATTTCTTCTTGTTTCCAAATCGTAACATTTTTTTCTGTAATTTGAAAGAAACACTTGAAGTTCTACATAATGCTTAAACAACTAATTGACCTGACACTGTGGACTTCCCGTGTGCTTTGCCGAGCTATGCCTTTGAATAATTTACCAAAAGAATGGTAATAAACTATAAAATATTAAACAGGCTTTCTACAGAACATAAGTTGGAGGGTTTTATTTAAGTTGCACGTCTGTTAATTTCTCAGACAATCAGTGTAACTCTGTCAATACGACCAAACGTGGTTTGCGAGTCCATCATCTCTCATCTCAAAAAGGCTTTTTGCTGATGTAGTACATTACAACATCTGAGCATTAATGTTGCTCCTGCTGCACTGTGATAGAGCCTGCTGTGTCTAAATATAAAGTGTTGAGTCTAATAGCATAAATATAATAATATAAACACAGTCATACCTGATCAGACCAATAGACAACATAGATCAATATTCCATCTTCAACAGTGGTCACAAATAGGTGTTACTTAGGCCAAAACTCAAGGCCAATGAGATTGGAGGCAGTGGCTAACAGAATAAAATAAATGGCTTACAGTAAGAATTTTAAAAAAACCAACAACCTTTCATCTATTAAGAAAACTATGTTTGGTACAATAGTTGAGCATCTTTCTGTGTTTTTCTCTTAGGGAAAACACTGTTTTAATTGTGATCACAAATGAATGGGTCATTGAAAACCTGCACAAATAGGAGTTATTGGCATGTTGCCCTTTAATTCTTGAATGCATGCAGAACTCCCCGTTTTTAGTGATAGTAGCCACTCTCTGTGGTTTGAAATAGAGCCTAGATGCTAAGAGCATTTTCGGAGAGATCAGTGGATACTGGGTTTTGGAAAAAGGTGTCTTGCAATCCCAGTCTCCAAAAGTAATAAAGACAGGTCTTTATGAATTTACTTTTGGTGTGAATTCCCAAAAACAACTACTGAGAGAGGAATCATAGAATCATAGAATATCCTCAGCTGGAAGGGGCCCACAAGGATCATCAAGTCTAACACCTGGCCCTGCACAGGACAACCCCAAGAGACACATCATGTGCCTAAGTGTGGTCCATCTCTCCATTAAAAACTTTTTCCTGATATGCAATCCAAACTTGCCCTGACTCAGCTTCATGCTGTTTCCTGTAGTTTTGTGCCTGGTCATGAGATGAAGAGACTGGTGTTTGCCCCTCTTCTCTTCACAGGGAAGTTGCAGACTGCAATGAGGTGTCCCCTCAGTCTCCTCTTCTCCAGGATGACCTCAGCCAACCCTCATAAGGCTTCTCCTCCAGGCCCTTTGTGATCCTCATGACCCTCCTTTGGATGCTCTCTAATAGCTTGTATGTGTTTAGTTAAAAGATAATGCTATCAAAAGAAGTCTGCCCCTTATCTTGTGAAATTTTGAGGAGGGCACCTTTTTTCTCAGCAAAATAACTGATCTTATGGATGGAAGGCATCATAATTTCAAAAATTATTATTCTGTTACAGAAGCTGAATCAACTATCAGTGGTAGGCCTCTCCAACTTGAATTATACTGGAGAAGATTGAAAGTAATACTGCTTTTATTTATTTGGTTTTTAATTCCTGTCCTTTACGTATATTCAAGTTCACATTTGATTTCTTGGATAGTCAGATACGTTGCCTGTATTCTGTTCCCTGCCCATGCTTTCTCAGACCCTGTAGGAACAGAGCTGTACTACTGACTGAACTCCTAACCAGTAAAAATTTTCTCTCTTTTCATTCATGTAGCCCAAAAGCTCAGCTTCTGTACCAGAGTGTGCATGGGGACACCAGGAAAGGCAGTTAGAATCTGAAGCCCAGTATTCTGTGGATGCCCCCACATTCTAGGTCTAATATTAACTGAAGCCATCATGATCTCACAGCTTTCAGTTGCTCTGAAGAGATGGCTGGAAGTTAGATAAGGCAGTAATGAAACTATGGAGAAAAAGTGTTCAGATGGAAATGCTCTTCCCCAATAGCAATCACTCCCATTGAATGCAAGCCTTAGGGTCCACATCACCTGTACTGCACAATCAGTAGCTGTGGAGGTGAAAAACGTTAATTATCATCTGTGGCTGGTGAGAAGATTGTGCTGAGTCCTATTAATGTTAAACTGGCCAGTGTGAGTGATGTAGGTCCAAGATACTGACTGGAATTATTGTAAATGTTAATATATAGGAGTAATTTGTCATGGAATGAAATGGAAAGTCTGAAAAGGGCACAAAGTTTTGAATATGCAAAAATTTGCAAGATGAGGAGACTGATTAACTGAACTGTATTTCCATTAAAATTGTGATAAAAAGTTATTGTGATGAAAGAGCCAGCTTAGAGGGAAATTAGTGATGGGGCTTCTGAAGGACCTGTTCTGAGACCAATCAAATTTATGGTTTTTCTTACAATATTGACACAAACCCAAAATTATGCTGATGAAATTATGTCTGGCCCAAAGGGAGATACCATCAGATGACAAACTGGGATGTGGTACAGAATGAACCAAATGACCTTAAGAATCTGAGTCTGAGGAACAGGTTGATTCTTAATATTTCAAAGGATTAAGATCATGCATAGAATTAATAACCAGAAATTTCAGGACATACTCAGAGTTCCTGACTTGAAAATTACAAAGGAGGAGAAAGATGCAGGATATCTGTGAGCTGTCAGTGCAATACAATCATAAAAATATAAGTGCAATCTTAGAACTTTTCTCAAGCAAGTGAAAGAAGACGTAAAGTATTAACAGTAAGATAAAAGGCATTGCTCATAGACATCTGAGTAAGCATGTTGGGGAAATGAGAACTAAAGGAGAACAGATGATGATGGGAATGGAGAGTTTCTAATACAAAGGGAATTAACTTAATTTGGCTGATTTAGCCTTGGTAAACCAAGGGTAAGAGGGCAGAGGTTCTGGAAATACACAGTGGAGTTTGAGGAAGGCAGGTAGGAGAGAAGAGGAGGTCTTCCATCTGAAGGGCAGTGTTGGCTTTAGAATGGAGCCAAGAAATACTGAACTTTCTTCTAATTTTCAGACTTTTGACAGTCAGAGCAGTGACATTCTGGGACAGCCTTTTAAATAAAATTGTGAGAGAAGAAACACAAGTGGTTTTGCAATGGACTGTGATCAGTTTAAGAGAAAGCTATATTATAGGTTTCTTGCAATACCAGGAATCACTAACAGCCATTTTTTTCTCTCACTTGACATTAAAAGCTCAAATAAAATTTTCCAGCAGCAGCTGAACCAATAAAACCTGGTTTCCCAGAGGTTTTTGTCTTGAGGTAGGCCTCTCCTGTAGATACTTGATGTTTGAAGAGAGGCGACTTTCTTCCCATACCCCAGCAGGGGCATTCCTGCATTTTCCTACCTGTCTGCCTAGTTACAAAACCTTAGTAAGGAATCTATCCCCTCTGATGAATTTGGTTCAAACTAACCATTTTTTGGAAGAGATGTGTAACAATATGAAGGTATTGACTCATTTCTTTCAAAAAACCAGACCAAAACCCCAAAGCTGATGAGGGAATACATTTCTTATGTTAGAGGTGATTCAGCTAGAAGACTTAAGCAACATCACACCCAACTTGCTTTCCAGTAGAATAAACACCTCACTGCTCTGACAGACTCTCTGGTAATGGGAAATTGTGTAAGCAGCCTACTGCTCCCTGCTGAAGTCCTTGTTCTGTCAACCTGGTTGCTCTTCAGATACCCAGGAAGAAGCAAACTATTCCATAACAAAGCTGAATAGATTACTTTCTTGACAGAGGAGGAGTGGTACTGTTTGTTCTCTGGCTCATGTTTTATCTCCTGGCCTAAGAAAGACAAAATACAGGAAATACAATGTAGAAGAAGAAAAAATGAGTACCTTTCTGTAACTGACTCAATTTATTACTTACAAGCAAAGGCTCATGAATGAAGCTGCCCAAAATCTGTTTGTATTTTCAGTCTGGATGAAAAATAATTCCTTTTAAAAGAATGAATTTGGTGTTTTTCTTCTCTTTGTCCCTTCTAATTTACATAAGACTGGTTGCAATTTACTTTTACCTAGTCCTAGCCTAAACCCCAGATGGGCATTTTTTATGCTGTTAAATGAAGCCTCTGTTATTTTTCAAATCTCCTGGACTATACACCAAGGTAAGCAGATGGATAAAACACTTCTTCAAAAGTACTGACATCCAGCACAGACACTGAAATTTTGAATCCTGAAGACATTTCCATTTGTGGTTTTTCAGTTTGCTGCCCAACTTGTCTTCCTGCCTTGTTATTTATCCTTGTGGTGAGCACTTTCAACCATAAACTTGTAAATGTATGACTGTGAGAGAGAGTATGGAAGGAAGGAGTGGTTAAAGGAAGTGTTTGAAGGGCCCTAAATTTATTCTTTTGTTGGTGTAACTGTGGAATGTAGGAACTGTAGATGAATTTCAAATTATAACAGAAAGAATGTAGGTGTAAAACCAAACGGGCTTGGTAGAAATGGTTGAGAATACAGGCTGTGTGTTCCTGGCTTGCAGATTACCAAGCATCCCAAAGTCTTCTTCAGTCAGGTGTTTGTGCTCTGGGAATGCGACTATCTCCTGTGTCCTGAGCAGGTGATGCCACCAGGCCCACAGTGCACAGAAATGCTGTATGCACCATAGCCAGGGGAACTTTTGGTGCTGGTTATGAGCAAAAGCAAAAGAAACATTTCTGCTCACACAGCAAAGGTGCTATATGGATGGAGATGATATGCCTGTTTTAGACTGCAGTTTCTAAGCCTCCATAAGACCTCTTCCTCTTCCCAGTATAATTGTGGTAAAAACTCCACTGACTTCATTGCTCTAGGAGCAAGGAATAATGCCTTTTGAGAACAATAAGAATTATTAGTGAATTTGCACTCAAGCCAATACAAGCAGATATTATATTTAGTTCTGCATGTCCTGTTTACACAACAGTCCAAACAATTTTGAGATGCTAAGCAGCAATAACAAGCCTTGTAGTTACTCTTTTCTGCCATTAATTTGGAATCTTGTTGGAGCACAGCAATCTAGCTGTGGAAGACCTGGGAGATACTGCAAAATAACTTACAGATACAATAGACTATACTGGTTCCAGTTGGTGCCAGTCTGATGTTGCTTGAATGCCCCTCGCTAAGACCTCCTCAAGCCCCTTAATTCTAGTACCTTTAGTAACAGCTCCAGATCTTGAATCAGCTTTGTATCCACATTCTGTCCTTGCATATCAGCTCCCTAAAAAATGTGTTTTAATCAAAGGCTCTTCTCAAAAAAAAAAAAAAGTGGTCATTTTTCTTAAAGATAATTGCCTACATGTAGGCTGTGAAATGTCACATTACCATACAAAAACCCTTTAAGAAAACACTGAGCCCTGTTGAAAGCACATTCTGTTAAGGAATTCAACTGTCTTCTCTGTTTAGTAAAATGTAAACCTAGTTCCATGAATCTGAAAATGTTTTAGCAGTGCCCAACTTACAACCTCTGTCTTGAGATGGAAACAGAACACCCTTGGTCAAAGTGCTGTGACAGTGCTGGGTAGACAGATTCGGGGTACTGCCTGCAACTTCTGTGGTTTTTTTGGAAAGACATCCCTTCCTACTGATTTCTCAGCATTCCTCTGTCTTTCTCAAAGGACTTTTCATGGAAATAAGCTAATCTTTTCAAATTCATTCATTCCTGCCACTGGGCGCTACCCGCTGCCAGAACCTTCCTGGTCACGTAATTATCCCTGCAACTTGCCAGCAATGTGCTGCAGAGGATTATGCAGCAGGAGCAGATGAACTGCTAAATAAATCCTGTTTTCTTATAGATAGTATCAGAAAGGAAGGACAAAGAGTAAAACAGAGGAATATCACAGAAAGAGACATAGCTGCTTTTGAGCTCAGACGTCTTTTGCTGGTTTTGGGTTGATGACTGCAATGCTGTATATGCAGCTCAGAATTGGAATTAACTCCCCAGAGCTGTAAATGAACATTAATTAGAGCTCCTTTGCAATAAAATGGGATCTCCTCATCCATTTTAAAACTGGATGAGTCAAAGAAAATAATCCCTTCTTTGGCAGACATATAGGCAGGATGTTAATTAATAGGGCTTGTAATTTTTATGATTCTTTGACATTGTCCTTCAAACCCCTGCAGGTTTAATGGGCCTGTAGTCTTATTTCTTGGGAGTTTTAGAGAACACTTTTACTGTGTATGCTGTAGCCAGGAGGAGATATCCAGATGTGAATGCTTCATCAGCAAGTCATGAGTACTTGCACTCTTGCTTTTGATTCTGCTTCTGAGTTTTCAATCTGAGGTCAATATTTTTCAGGCCAGAAACAAATGTTGATCATCTTACATTCAAATTTTGAGAATTCTGCTGCATGGAAATGTTTTTATGTAGAAGCCTTTCAAATAGATTTAATGTCCGACGCTAGGTACCTAAGTGTTGGCACAAGAAATTTTTTCCCCACAGTCCACTCAGATTAATGATGACATTTCTTGAATATTTGCCATTGTACATATTTAGGGTTGGAGAAATAACCTGCTATCCTGGCTTGGAGAACTGAAGGGCATTAGGAGCTTCCAGGCATTAAGGGTTTCTCCTCTCCTTGAACAAATAAACTCTCCAAGAATAATAGTACCCCACATGTTATGTGAGATCCCCTTTAATAATTTGTAAGGATATGTACATACCCCTCAACAGACTGTGATGTGGACATCTCCAGCTGATAGCAGTAACTGTACTAACTCTGGAACTGGAAGAAATATGGGTTTGTCCTCCATCTAACAAAACGTGCTAAGATTAAAAAAAAACCCCAACATTCAAGGCTCCACAGTTCCAGAGAGACCTCTCTGGAAAGAAAAGAATTTTTTAGTTATACTTCTGCCAGAACTCTACTTGTGGGACAAATGGTGTGGATTGCCCCAAGAGGAGCTGTGGAAGGAAGATGGAAATTTGTCAAATCATGTGTGCATCTGTGTATGAGAGGGGGATGAGGTGAAGTCTCATTGTCCATTGGGTGTACCTCAGCCCAGATATGTCTACACTGCCCTCAAACTAGTGGCGTGTTTGGAGATGCATCCCAGCTAGATTTGAACTGCCTCATTTGGCCATCAGTTCAGTGCAGTGTGGAGCCCAGCATAAGCTCATTTTCTTCAGCTCCTTAGCTGGATTTTGCTCCCATTCCGACCTTTACTCTGTGAGATCAATATTGCACACTGTACCCAGTGTAGCTAATTTTAAACATGGACATATCTCTGTGCTATACAATAGTCAGTGGGATGGCTGTTTACTCAGCATGGCAAGAATACCTTCCCGTTGTCACTCGTCATGCTCAAATCTCTCCACAAGAACAGAATCTTCCACAAACAGGAGGCAACCAGAGCTTTGTTGTGGTTCATTAGGAACAACGAGCCCTGCTGTGCCCACATCCCATCTGATGTGTTGCTCTTGGATTCCTGTTGTTTCCTGTTTTATTCCACCCCTCACTGCTTCCTGCCTCTTTGCTGTACCTGATGTGGTGTACAGCTGAAGCCTCTGGGGCACAGGGTCAGTGCTGTGAGGTGTCCAGCACAGTTTGGGGCATGATCAGATACTGTGTTTGAGCTAAGCCCTTCTTATGGGAAGAAGCTCTGCTGATCCCTGTTTGTTTGTCGCCAGGAGTGTGAAGGTTGAGCAAGGTAAGAAATCTTTCCACTGGGAAATACTGTATTTCAAAAGTGAATTACACCTGAAAATAAAGGGCCAGATTTTCAGTCCCCAGCAAGATCCCTTTGAATGGGAGGAGTGACATGGATATGCCTTCCACACCAGCCTCACAACCAGTTCCTGTGCTGTCATTGCTTCAATGAACACAATGGACTTATTTTCTGATTGCTGCCTTTGGCTTGAGGAATATATTGAAGATAGTGTCGGTGGGAGCTAGGACCCAATGCAGTTCATCAGTCCCAGGTTAGAAGAATGGTTTGAAAGGAATCTGTGGACAGAATGCCCTGAAGCTTTTTGAACAGAAGCTGACCTCTGCTCACTCCAGAGTTAAAAGCCAGAAAAGGGCATTATCTACCTTTGATTCCCCTGCCAAAGTAAAAGCTCATGCACCAGACAGAGTCTTTGATTTCAGAACTAGGTCCTATTTTGTGCAGAGCAGCACCTGCAGAGTCAATATTTTGACTAAAATGGCAAAGGCTCTCATTGCCTGTACTTGGCTATAAATGTATCCTCAGCTAGAGCTGTGTTATTTCCTAAATTACATTTTCCTACTATGGGATTTAAAGGACACAGTGGGATGATGTAATTGTTTAAAAATTATTCTGATGGAGGATAGCTTGTTGTTTTATATGCTTTAAAACATCAGGTTGAATGAAAACTGGCATCTACTATCAGTGACACAAATCCACAATCATCTTTTTCAGACCTCTTTCTCCCTAATAGAAGTCAGTGTATTCTTTGGTGTACAGCATTTCTGCAGTGAGGTAGTTCCTAGTTGTTTTCCTTTCTTTGAATCTGGACTGAGAGCTGAGATAAAGTATCTGGCTAAGTTATACTGAAAGAGAAGGAAGATCCCTCAAAGTTGATGGTATAAGATGAAAGAGATTGACTAAGTCTTTTTCCATAAAGGACTGATTTTGTTTTCAAAACATTGTGCTAGTGTCTCCTACCAACCAGATTCAGCAATGAATGGGAACATCATCCTGAAGATAACAGTTCCTTCAGAAACAGCATATCTGTTACAGTGTTATCAGGAAGCTGCACAAATCTTGGATTTTCGTTACAGTAAATGCTGGAGTTGGTTTTGCCAACAGCTCAAATAATGGAAATCTTTGTCTCACTTTATAGGTGAAGATCATTCAGATGTATCTGAAGATGAATGCAGATATCATCTCACTTTGCATGATAGTGCCAGCCAGTTAAAGATTCAAAAAGATGATGGTGTGGGAAGCTATTATCTAAGAACTTCCCTCTTCTCTACCTTTTCCCAGACTGGTGGACAGCAGGTGCACTAATAGTTTACTTTGCAAGAGTCAGTGCTTTTAAAAATTAAAGCAGATTGCAACATTGATTGTTTTTATGAAGGGCAGTTTGCAAAAACTGCAGTTCCTGGTCTGTGATATCACAGCCGTGTTCAAGTGGAGGATCTTTAGAGCAGAGCGGAGGAGGAGCAGCCACATGTACCAGGCATTAAGCACAGAAGCATTTTTTCCATTACCCCAGTGGAAGCTTACAAGTTGGTTTCCAAACTAGGAAATGAGATCTAAATATTCTATGTAAAAATAGCTTGATGCATTGGTAAAGCAGAATTCCCTGTCCCTCCTTTCCTGTCTTGTCCTGTCCTGTTCCCCAGTTGTTATGACACCTTAGCAGTGAAGGCTCATTTCTAAGTATGGTAGAAATTAAAAAAAGACATCTTACTAGAAACAAAGCAAAAAAAATCTAGGACTCAAATAGAAAATCTAAAGGAAACACCTGATGGAGAAAGAGGTTTCAGTTGAACAGATTTGCTAAGAGTTTCTTTTTGCAGACAGGGAAAAAATCAAACAGTTGAACATTTTTTTCAAGCAATAAAGTGGATTTAGAGAGCTATTTTCAGTGCCTGGATCTGTCTGTCAAACTTGATGGTACCTGCACTATGGAAAAGAGCAGGAATGGAGGTCACTGTGCCTCACAGAAGGTGTAAACTGAAGGAGAGCTCAACCTCCAGGGGAGAGTGTGGGCATGAAGCATATGCCAGTCTAGGGAGTTGTGGTTTGACATTGTGCTGAAATGGAGCAAAATATTCTGCTTCAGCTTCATCTATTGGAACCTAATTCTCTCTGGGAATGTTGAAACATTTAATATTTTTATCTTTAAGGGGAAAAAAGCAGAAATATCATTAGTTTGACAATTCTCAAAGTCCCAGTTACCCAAGAAAAAACCCCAAACCCCAGTATGTTTGTAGAAAATGACCCAAAGAGAAAAGAATGCTTTGTCCAGCCTTTATTCCAGTAGGACATTCTTATGTTACATTCTGGGTAAGAGGTGAACTGAAGGTCTCTCAACTTCAGAAAGTGCTTCTACAACTTGGACAAAAGCACCTTGGGAAAATATCTAGAACTAACAGGCAGATCTTAGAAAAAAATCTGGCAACTTTTCACCCCCTCTCCCACACAAAAAAAGGAAAAAGGTAAAGAGGTACAAGGAAAAAGAAGGCTTGTAATCAGGTTTTGTCTGCATGGGATGAAATCTTGTAGACACTGATGGAGAACCAGCATAGTAACTAAAACCCAGTGGGGCTGTTTTTCTGAGAACAAAGCTGCTTTCAGAGGGCTATTGTTTCCATTAGAGAATATTGTGCTCTGGCAATGAAATCTTCATGTGTTTTATGCATTCTGCTGTTTGTCAGTGAAAGTGCTTTATCACATGTTTGTCACCCAGCAGGATTCAGGCCCAGACCTCTTCTAAGTGACTAATGCTATCACCTTTCAGCCTGCGACTGACAAACTCACAATCCCCTATTACTGTCAGCATTGTGGGCATGCTGAAGTATTAAAAGCTCTTTCTTGTTCCATCAAAGGAAGAATTAACCTTTTGATCTACTTTGCAGCATTCCGGACCCTGGGTTGTTTGTTTCATATTAATGAAATTCAATCTTTGTGCAACAGCAGAGGCTTCTTAAGTCTTACAATTCTTCAACAGAGGCTGGGAATGGAAACCTGATCTCACAAGTACGGTCTGAAGCCTTGCTGTCAAGGTCATTCAGCCTTTTCTGAACAGAAAGGAACTGTAGGAAAAAAAAAATGTTTTCTGCTTTATTTTTGACCATTTATTGGAAAAAGATATTTTTAGCCTTCATCTTTAATATTAGGTCTAATAACAGTCCTATAAACAACCTCCTGTCAAATAATTGTCTCAAAGAAGTGATGTGAAAATGTCTTCTATTCATAACTCTGCATTGGAGAATAGCTGGGAGGTCAGTGCAGAATATTAGAGATTATCCTAGATATTTCTAAGACTTTGGTACATCTCTGTATATCAAGAACATGTGTAGAACAGCATTACTGGTAGTTTTTTTGAAGAATCCTAATGGATGGTCTTTAGCCCAAGAGCCAAGGATGACACAGTGGAAGAGTGATAACGATACTAGATTCTGTCACTGATCATTAAAATAGTAGAGCTGGGCAGGAAAGATGCTAGCACTGTCTAGCTGGCAGGGCAGGTTTGTTCTTCAAAGCATAGTTTGCAGTGTTCTGCCATGTAATACAACATATGAGGAAAAGAGGCTCGCTTGCTGTTTGCAGGAATTTTCCACAGTCGTTTTTCTTGTTTGGATCCCTTGCATGGAAGACATGCAATTTCCACAATTCTGGAGAGTGTTTTTCATTGCTTGAAGTAAATCAGTTCTGTTCTCAGACGGGGAATGCACTACCACTGCAGAAGAGTGATGTCATAAACCTTTTTAATTCTTTTTTGTTTGTTTGTTTTTGAGAGGCTGTATGGAAGGCAACTTGCAGTTCATGCACTCATAACTCCTTGAGCTTGTAATAAAATTATTGAAATGAATCTTTCACAAGATGTGGGTCAGATAATACCACAAGAGTTTCTCATCAGCTTTTTTGGAACTTCCTTTGGCTGCCAGAGCAGTGCAGACAGGTGGCTTAGTGTGCACATGTGTAAGAGGAGCAGTTCTTTTCACGTGGCCGTGGATATCGCCTGGTTCTGTACAGGCTGCGAGATCACCTTGCACCCTGACGTATTGGCACTCGCAGTGCAGGGTCTAAGCACACACACAGAGGCACAGCCAACAGCAAAACCCTTTGAGTAGCTGCAAGACAAAAATAGGATTGTTTTTGTGTCTCCATGAACAAGCAGCAAGATTCCCTGTCTGCCTGACAATTTAAAATGTAATAAATTGTACGAAGCGGAGTATGACTGTCATACTTCCCCTTGTGTACCGACAGAAATTGAGGCCACAAAGAGGGAAAAAGCCTGGCTTGAGATGATACAGCAGTTCTTCAGCAGAGGCTGAGAATGGAAACTTGATCTCACAAATATAGTTTGGAGTCTTAATGTCAAGGTTATTTAGCCTTGTCTGAACAGGATGCAACTTCAAAAGAGAGAACATAAACTATTTTCCATTTAATTTTGTACTATTTATTGGACCGAACTGCATTTTTTTGTCTTACCATTAATACTGCTTCTTCATTCTTGCTTTGAAACAAAAAATACTTCAAGACATGGAAACTGTCTGAAATTGGTAAATGTTTTGTTATCTAGTTCTACACTGTACCACTATTCTTTTTTTCTTCTTGGTTTCTTTGGGGATGAAAAGAGAAAAAGAGACATCTAAAAGCTGGCATTGATGCTTAATTTCTTGACTGTAAAAACAGGGGATGTTTGGAAAGGTACATCAATATTGATTGGAATTGTGTCATTTCCAGTGCAGTTCATTCTTGTGTAGAAGCCTGAACTCTAAATTCCTTGTTTCATTGATGACAAGGTTTTGCATTAATCCTAGTAGTATAGCATTTAGCCTGTAAGGACCCGAGCTGCAGTGCAAGGGTCCCTCCCTCCCCTGTTTCAATTGCTCTTCATGCCTCTGCAAACCAAATTTACAGGTAGAAAGCCTGGATGTGATACAAACAGCTTCTGCTCATGTGTGCTCTTATTCCAATGACAGAAATTGGAGTCCTCCTTTTCCTGACACGTGTCTAGATTTCTGCCCAGGCTGTATTTGCTTCTTTATTTTCATCCATCATCACCATTTCTTAAATAATTAAAGAGCTTTCACTGACTTGATCTGTACTTCAACACTTTGAATGCATATATGCAGCTGCAATTTTCACCTTCAAACATCAGGATAAATGAGGATGTTGTGCCTCTGAACCATTCCACCCAAGTGATAAAGTCCTAAAGTAATCTGAGTAGCCAAGATGCAGAAGGAAAGAAGTTGATCTGTCCCACTAAACTCATTTTCCTTTGCATCTCTTTGTGGATTAACTGTTTGTCCTCTGTAAATTAAAGCACTTGAGTAGGAAAAAGAAACAGAGAAACCAAGAAAAGAGTGTTTTCTTAGAAAATTAAAAAAAAAGTCTTCAAAATTAAGAACGTTTATTTTTATCCATTTGTAATAAAAATGTTTCAATTTCAGTTACTGTGGTAGGCATTAAGACAGCTTTCTACATGACTAAGAATATTTAAATGCATATTGAGTGCAGCTGTCCTCTGTTTTCAAATTTTATGAATAGTTAACCTTTCTAGTAGCTTTTACTGTGGAGCTGAATATTTGCTAGTATGGAGGAGGTGAAAATGCTTTGGAAGGAAGGCAGTATAGGAGATTAGAGAAGGAGAACTACCCAATTCAATTATTTTTTCCTTGGGATGTTCTCTGCTTCTTTTTTTTGTTTACAAGACTGCACTATCTGTATCAAATCTTCTCCAAAAGCTCCATAAATCCTTCTGCTGTGTCATCTTTTCTTTGTAGGGTACATCACCCCTTTTGTCCATTTTGGAGAATTTTCGTGGCACTACTCTCACAGAATATGTCAAGTCTTCCATTATTAGAAACTGCACTAACCATTCTTTTCCCAGTGATATATAATGGGTGCTTTTCCTTGGGTCCATGGTTCTTAGATTGCTTTTTTTTCCTACAAAAAGCAGTAGCAAGAGTAGCTTCCTCCTGCCCATCTTAAATCTTCTGAATGGAATGAATCCCAATACACATGTCTATAAGTCCTGTTCAAGTTCTGTCTCTAACAATTTTTTATTGCTTTCAAGATGGATTTTCAAAATATTTTTGCCATCTAGTATTCCTATACTGTATGTATGAAGGAAAACCAGACTGTTTTGCATTTCATACAGACATCTGGGGCAATATTACGTATTTTGTGAGATAACAATAGGGAAATACACATTCTATAAACTAGATTGTGCTGAATCCTGCCTGACAGTTAGTTTTGGAGCAAGTATTTATCATGTGCATGATCTCATCTCAGTCTTCTGCTGTTATTTCATATTTACAGTCTAGACTAAATAACTTAATAGTTTTTATGCAGTTTGTCTTTTAAAACCAGCTATGAATCATATATTCTAGACATAATCTTGATCATGGAAACTTCAGCCTTTGCATTATACTTTCTAATGAAGCTAGCCTAGTTTGTCTCTTGTCTGGAAATATTAAATATGACATAAGCAAGCAGTATACATTTATATTGAATGGCCCCCTTTCTCCTTCCCTAGCTTTCCCCCTTCCTCCTGGTAAGAAATCATCTATTTGCTGCAGTTTCTTTCAATGAAGATACAAAAGAATTTTTATTTTCCTTCTGAGTAAGATAAATTTCTGAGTTCTGATTTTTTCCTTTTTTTTTTTTTTTTTAAACTCAATAGCTTATCTCTTATGTGACCAATTAGTAAATATAGTTTTAATTACCAGGTGATATTTCATGGATGCCAGAGTTTTGGGGGAAAAATCTTGCAATTGCTATAATGAGAGTTAGTTTGCCATTTTATGATTGAGTAATAATTGCCTTCTAATGCCCCATCCTCCAAAGGTTCTCATAGACATGGCCTGAATGTGTTTGAAATATGCTGCCACTGGATTTCCATCCTATCCCCTCTCCTTTCACATATTCTCAGTTACAGTGTTTTAATCTTGGACATTGGAATCTCTTCTGAAATATTTCTTTTAGCTTTTAGCTTTTTTTGCTTGTTTTGGTGAGAGAAGGGCAAGAAGTTTCTGAATTTTACCAGATAATTTCACCTGCTTGAGCTTCCACACAGGGCTCTAATTAATATCTTAATTTATATGCAATGATTTTGTTTAGTTTTTCAACTTTTCTTCCACTCCAGGATAAGTTTTCTTTTTTTGTCACCTCCAGGATAAGATTTTTGTAGATAATTTTGATTAATTTGAAAATGAATCAGAGAATAATTTCTCTAAAATATGACGTACTTAGCATCGATAGCTAAAATGTTAAAGTTTTCTTCTTCATATTCTGGGTGTGCTACTCCATATGGAGAAATCCTCTTTTATATTATTATATTTATATATATTGAAGAGCTCCTTCTTTTATAAAGCCTTTTGGGTGCTGCTTTACCCTTGTAAGTATTTCTGTGCACAATCCTCAATAGCAGCATTTTAAACTCTTTTGTTTGAATTCAAGAAGGACGTCTATAAGACTAAAATTTAAAAAAATAAATCCATATTTGTTTTAAGTTTTAAAATTGCATCTTTGTGACAAGTTGATGATCAGCAAGCCTTCTGTCACCAGAGTGAAGTGTGCTTATAATCAGGGAGATGAGTGTATCTCAAACATTATACAGCATTTACGAGCACATCCATTCGTTCAAGTCTCCTTCGTTTTTAGGAATTTCATTGTCTTTCTGAGTTCACCAGGCTCTTTCATTGTATCAGAATCTGACATTTTGAAATCTGTTTCATACTAGCTCTTGCAGCAAAACAAATTGTTTTGATTTGCTTGTTCACTAGAGCTTATTTTCTAAAATGCTCTGAAGTTGTAAACAGCCTTGCTTTTTTAATATACCATTTTTGTCTTTAAAATGTGGCCTGGCTGGCTGGACACATTCATTTGAAATCACTCAAACTCCCAACCTCTGTGACTTCCCCGCTTACAGAGTCTGTCTTTGCCAAATAGATGAGCTGTCTGGGATTGTCATGATATCAGTGTTTTGGATGCTATTTGCATGTTTTTAATCTCTTGGAGAAACTCTGCATCATTCTGTAGTCATCTTGCATTTTTAGGCAACTCATAGTGAGGTACTGGGAGGTTCTTAGAGAGCACCTCACCCCCAGCTAGAGAAAAAAAATGGGACAAGACCAACCAAAGCCATGAAAAATGCCAGTATATGAGAGGTTTAACTGAAGCCTGCTGTTTTTCTGAGAAATTATTGAGCTTTCTTGCATGCAGATAAATAATTTTTGAGAATCTTTAGGTATGATACAGTGATGAAGCTTTATTTAAGTAGGATTTGTGAATGCTGACAGGGAAGTAAGGTGTTTATGAACAGGGAGTACTTGAGATCATTGGTATCTAGTATTTTGGAGCAAATATCTGATTAAGCACAATTGACAAAGACCATCAAAATCATCCAGAAGGCTGAAATTAAAATATTTAGCATTAATCAGTAATCAGTGTAGTGATAACTAAGTGATTCTGCCTTCAAGTGACAGTTAAATGGACATGTGGCAAAAGCTGTCCATGATTTTCTTTGTATTTTCTGCCCTATGCCTCTGTTGGATAGTTCATATGAATGAAGAATTTGCTTTTCTTAACTAAATATGACTTCAAATGAAAAGCGCAAGCTGCTTTGTTAGGCAGCTGTGGGCTTGTCAGTCACTTACTGTCAGATTTCTTTGGGAAGTTCAAACATGAAGCACATTAAGCTTTGAGTAAAGACCAAATTTGGGTAATCAGTTTGGGTAAATTAGAAGAGCTCATTTGACTTCAGCTAAAAATCTTGCTGTCTAGGTCTGATTCTCAGAGATACCCTTGTATTTACATATTTAAAAACTAGGAGTTGCAGAAACCTAACTTGTGATAGCAGCATTTTTTCCCTGTTGAATGCAAAGCAGCAGAGAATTAGGGCCCAGCTTCCAGTCAAATTTGGAAAAAGAGAACAGCAGTGGGAGATAGCTTTTAAATATATTACAAAGTAAAAAAACCCAAAAACTATAATACACTCTTCATTTATTTTTCATCACCTTCCTTGTATGTGTGAATAGTCACACTGAAGCATAACTATATTTAATCCTTGTTTAAGTCAGCTCCTGTCAACATAAGCTGTAGATGAAGGCCAAGTCAGTAAAACTCACCCAGGAGCGGAAGTGATCGTAGCATGAATCACATCAACTCCCTGCCTCTCAGGGCACAAAACCAAGACCAGTGCTGCAGTGCCTGGGACCTGACCAGACATCAAGAAGAGCATTCTTCAGCAGAATTTTGGTTCCTCAGAGAATGTTGTCCCCCAGCAGGAAGTCAGGTAACAAAGCCTGCTTTCACTCTTGTGGGGGCAGATCCCCGTGGATGACCAGTGCACTGTTGACAGTAGGAAGCCTGACTCATTCTTTGGCTTTGGGAAACTGGAATACCAACAGGGTGACTCTGGAGTTGTGTTACTGTTGTTCCTACCACAGCAAAGACTCCAAGTGTCAGGAACTGTCTCAGTAATGTTTTCATCTTTTTACACTGGTAAGTGCAATAGAGATGGTATGAACTGAAAGTCAGTAATTCTTGAACTAAACAGGTAAATTATGTAGTTATGGAAGCAGTGTAATAGATCCTCAATCCAATGTACAATTTTTATGAGATATATAAAGAATAATTGACTATCTTAAATTTATGCCTTTGTTTTTCATGTTCTCCTACAAGAAGTAGCATGAAAATACAATTACCCAGTGAATGAGAAATTTACTGAAAGAAAATTTCATAGATCAGAGCGAGATGTTTGAATTCTGCTGCATTTACACAGAGCCTCTCACATCCTGACTGATGTCATTGAGTGACATCATAGTGGAACATGACTATTTTAAATGTCATCAAGTCCAAAACTAGTGGTACACTGGCTGAGAATGAAACCTCAGGGCATCCAGTCATTTTTTTTTCCACAGACTTCTTGCGGAAAAGGTCCTTTCAGCTCTTTTTGTGGTTCTCTTCCTAGTTTCCTTTACTCATAGTGGGGATAATACCCACCATGAGTTGGTCAAAATGCTATTTAACATATTAACATGGTCCTGAGGATACAGACCGGTGAATGCTACTGTGCTAATAACACTTTGCATCATCTTCTTTTATCTGTCAGATTGGTGAGTTTGTCTCTTGCAAGACTCTCCCAAAAGGGTTAAGGGTCTGAGTGCCTCTGTGCCCTTGTGAAATGCTGCCATTGTTTCTCTAAAGGTCGTTGCATTAAATAGAAGCTGCAGTGATCTTTATGAAGGCAAGAAAACCTGCCCAAAAATGATAAAAGAGTAGCCACACACAAAGCCTTTGGTAACTCTGTTATTGAGTGAATGAGTTCCTTGACCTCTTGGGATTACTTCAGTGTATTTTTGCTTTAGACTGAGGTTTGGTTTAAACCATAAACTAGTTTTGTCAGCATAGTTACTCAAAATGTAGAAAAAAAGCCCAGACATAATCCAGTCAAAGAAACAGGGCTACTCAAAACCTTCACAGAGATACACTTCTTTATATGGGGAAGGATGTCAGTTTTCTTCAGCTGCTGCTACAGCTGATGAGACTGAAGGTTGCCTTCACTGAAAATAGCCCAAGGCTTAAAGCCACTGGGCTCTCCTACTCCTTGTTCATATGGATGTGCAGATAGACCAGGAGTCCACAGTCCACAGGCTCTGGTGTTCCCTGTGAGACTGCTGTGAAACTGTGGACACTGACCCCTGGCTTCAGGCTTTTCAGGCTATGACAAGCAATGGCACAGCTTTCTGCTTTCATGCCTATGAATTTGGGACCACTGAGGCCACTGGAAGGCCTCCAGGGATATGGACATTGATTGCTGTACAGCCTAAAATGTTTATAAGCCACTATGTGTGGATTAATAAATGACAGTGTTTCAATTTAAATGTTGTTTTGTAATGAAATTGCTGCCCTGCTGAAGGGACAGTCAGCCAGACTGCCCATGTTAGGAGTCTGACTTGTCTCAGGCTGGAGAAAGTCCCTCAGAGCTCAGATACACCTCAGATAAACCACATTGACCAGGTATTAAGGAGCAGGAAGATAGACACAAGTAGGCAAGAGCAGGTCTCCTGAATTCCATCTTGTCTGTCACGTGTCCTGACATTCAGACTCCTGTTTACTGTTTGGTTAGCTTGTGTGCACTCTTCAGAGAAGATATGAAGACAGACTCTCTAGTCCAGCTGCAAGGGATACCAAATTCAGAACTCTCTTCCAAAGAGAACACTAATATTTCAGACTTCTGCAATTTTGTAATGAGGATAATGTTTACCACCTCAGAAGGATAATTACTTCATGTCTCAGTTTACCTCCAGTACAAGTCATCTACCTCTTGGATGGGTGTTAATGGATACTTCAAATGGTACAGAGCAGAGCTGCTCTAGAAGCTTCACCATCTCCAGAGCAGTGTCTGTAGGTAGAAGAGGCTCCCCAGCACCTGGATTTGAACATGGCTCAAGACAAGGGCTGCTACTGATCATTTGCCTTCAGGAGGCAAAATTGCTGTTGAGCTTGTAGCGACATGCCTGACCTAAGTATGGAACAGCTGATTTCACTGCAGCTATAAAGCTGAATGAGGATTTCCCCACTCCCATGCAGAATGGGACACTTCACATAAGAATCTGTAAAGTAGAATTCCAGGAAGTATAGCACTGGCCAGAAAGTGTAATTAAAACAGCTTGGCAGTTAAATGTCTCAAAAGAACATTTTTTTGTGGACTTCCAAATGTCAGTAAATATTCCCCAGGAAAATGTAATGAAGTGAAAACTAGATTTGGACAAATTAATTTCAGAATTTTGGTCTTTCAACTTAACATAGGATGTTTTTACTTGAATGTATTTGTTCCCTAAATTTTAATTACTAGTGAGCGTTTTATGTTACTTACTGCCATATTCAATGATAAAAGAGCTGTGCTTTTTTTCCAAAATAATAAATTGAGTTTGCTACTTTGTACTGGTTGAGATATTTTATCTCTTTTCTAGATCAGAGTGTCTTCTGTTTGTATTACAATGAAACTAGTAATATAAATAGACAGCACTTTGATCTAGAAAAAGTACTTGTTTCAACTTATTGTTGAGTAACAGCTTATTGTTCTTACAGATTTTTAAAATGAAGGAGTATCTCTGTTTCTTCAGGAAACTTTTCCTGGCTTCCTTTAGAATTACACTGTAAAATAAATATATTTTTCTAGCACAGTATAGTGCCAGTGATACAAAGGTTAGGGAGAATTTTACACTGGTACAAATGCATTTGTAGCTCCTTTCAGCATTCCTGCAGGAATCAGACAGGGAGATGGAACTCTGATGTCTTTTCCTGGTCAGATGTGTGGACCAAAGCCCAGGTGCCTTGCACATTGACATCCTGCCTGTTGTTGTGGCAGAAGGAATGTGCTGCATGTCTGACAGAACTGTACTGCCCAGCTTCCCTGGGCCCCAAGGCAGGGTTGTAGAGGGATGGGGATTGCTTATGTTTATGAATGAGCACAACCTGGCTGACCAAGATGCTGGGTACAAAAGGCTTTCTTCCAAGACTGCCCCTGGCCAGGACTTGCTTACCTCGTTCCACTGGACTCAGAAGGCAGCCTTCTGTAATGTGGGAAAGGGGACAAGAGAATTGAACAGGGGAGGAAGGAGAAAGGGAGGATGGATTTCTGAATTGCTTCAAACTGGGGGGAGAGGCAAATGTTACTGTTGTTTTGATGAAGGAAAAGTAATTTCTGAAGCATCAAATGCAAACTGAGACTCTTGTATGATTCTAGGAAAGGGAATAATATTGCTTTGAAGAAATTTAGCTTTAAAGAGGTTCATGATTTTTGACAATAATGGCTATCAGAGAATGATTACAGGATCTTGTGTGGAGAGGACTATGAAACCCAACTAAGCAGAATAATCACAAAAAGTGCTGATAGAACAGATATTTGTAAGATTAAAAATAAACACTTATTTTTTTCTGGATGATTTTTGCCAACTGCTGGGAATGGGCCTCTATCCCTGCTGGAAAATATCTCACTGTGTTCTCAACGACTTAATTTTGTTCCAGCAGGTTCGATTACTTAAGGGCATACATTTGTCTTGGTATACAATTATGCAATGCATTTTCTAGTGGCTAGAAACTAGAAGTAGTATCAAGGTCACACTTGGTAACCAAGGAAATATGATGCCCAGGTTTATAGATAGATCTTTCACCTGCAGAGTTATCTCGTGCAGATCAACATAAAATAACAATAATGGCAAAGTCTGGAAGAAGTTTGTAGCACTGCTGTTGCAGGTCTGTGGCTGCATGGAAGATTTCAGCCTCAGCAACCACTGTCACCAGCATCTTTTCCACCATTACACAACACATCTTTCCTTTTGCTCAGACCAGCCTGGGCAAGGTGCTTGGTGAAGAACTGTGTGTGCTATTTGTAGGTAAAGGACTTGCACAGTCTGATCTATTTATAGATAATACAGTTAATCTCATCTTGAAAACAAGGAGAAAAGCGATATAGACAGTGGCAGCTGTGACACTAATATATTATATTTAGCCATTGCATCCTCTTCTAACCTGCTGTTTATTGAATGTCGCGACTGCACACAATTAGTCACTGTTTTGTCGTTGCTGGCTTGTGTGGTTTCCTATTCTCCGTTCAGCTTTGCAGACTTGTTAATAGTTGTGATTTTCTTCAGGGAGCTTAACCCAGTTTATTCAAACGTTCTAACTGTATTTAGCTGGGAGTTTTATATTGTTCCAGCTTCATTTCCCACACAGCTGTACGTGCTTCTTGCAGACAAAAGATCCGTACAGTCCTATTTATTTATTGATTACAAGATTCACACTGCTTGGGAACAGGAAGAAAACAGCAGTCAGTGGCAGGAGGAACAATTTTTCCAATTATAGTTGAGAAGTCTTTATCATTAGTCCAGTTATACCCATCAGAGCATTCTGGACTGACCTGCCAGTTTATATTCCTTGGAAAGTTACCCCATCCAAGGCTGTGTACTGAACAAAATTGTCAAGACTGCATCCAACATTATGTGTTTCCCTGAGTTGTCTAACCATTGGTTAATACTGTTTGGTTTTTTTCTTTCTATGTCAAACACTTCTCTCCTATATATAAGAAATCCAGAGCTGCAGATTAGAATTGACCATGAGACCCATGAGGGAAAACAAAAGTGGTTATTTCAGCAAATGATCTCTTCCAGATGTCCCTGATTCTATAGTCCCGTGCTCAGAAAGGACTTGGTCATTATTTTTGTTTTGTCATAGATCAGAAACTTGCTATAAAAACCTTGTCCCAAACAAGTTTAGTGTTATGTATAACACTAAACATATAAATAATATGGAGAAAATATTTGTATCTAGAAGGATGACTCTATCTTATAGATACCTGAAATGTGAGACAGTAATGGCACTAGTAAAGATAACCTTATGGTTACATAGTACTCACAGTTGAGGGCTGAATATTTTTTCTGTATTTTCCATTTTATACTTACATCCTAAAACCAGATAAAGAAGGCTATTTTTTCTTGTAATAGAAATATTTCTTTCTAAACTACAACGTGTGACATGATAAGGTGACATTTTAGACTTGGTCTATGTCAGAAAGATACTGAAAGAACAGTAAAGACAGCAGCGAGGAGAGATCATGTTAAAGGCAGCTAACTTCTTTCTGATAAGTAATGAGGAGAGTAGCTCCTGCCAGATTGTCACTGCAAGAAACAAACCCTGTGATCTTAAAGAGTTTCCAAAGTCTGTGTTTCAGCAGTGGCTGACAGAGAAGCAAATCTGCTTTTTATCATCCTCGTGCAGGCTGCTGTAACGTCACTGTGGCTAACCTCTGACTGTGTGAAGGACAGGACATTGCAGTAACCTCAGAGAACATGACAGAGGGAGTCAAGAAATGGGATACCACAAATAGCAAGAGGGAGGAGAAATTAGCTGAAGAAAGCTTTTGGAGGAAAAGTAACTCTTTTTCATTTTGTGTTATCTTTTGTGTGTTTAGAAAGGTTGTTTCTAGTGAAGCTGTGTTCAAACAAACAAACAAAAATTTCTCCTCCATGCTGTCTCCAAGAAAAGACCCATAGGCATCTTCTGGCTTATGTATACACTAAAATTATTTGGATTGTGTCTCAGAGTATAGAAGCCTGTTTCCTATTTACAGACGGTGAAATACAAGTGCAGTAAATCATAGGTTGAAATTTTTGAAACTTCTCTTGAATTGAGGAACCAATATTCCCTAACAAAACATCAGTGATGAATGTTTGCAGTTTATTGACTCCAGTCTGTATTTGTCTGTTCTGCACCTTTGTTGATATGGAACAGTCAGCAGAGGGTCTCTTCCCCTATACATGAACAGCATTTGAGAAGATTCAAGTCATGCCAGAAAGATTTTATGTCCATTATCAAATCAGTGTTGTGTGTTGAAGAATGATGCACAAATTTCCAAGTGCAAGAACCTTTTAAAGATTCACCATGAGTAGGGGACCTATGATCCTGCAAGTAGCAGGTATATGTGACAAACAAAGTTGGCCAAATCTTAGAAATACAGATATATTTTATTCAGACTGGGTAAGACACCATTTTCTGATGTTTCCTGCAATATGGAATTTCTATTGAAAAGATAGTCTGCAAATACCAACACATGGGATTTCTGGAATGAAGGATGACCCCTGGCAGCTGCTGGCTGAAATTGGTATGGTGCTCACTGGGCTCAGTGCTGCCCACCTCCTGAACAGCAGCTGTGACTTTCATGATTGTGTTAATTTGCTCAGTGTCTTCTCCCTTCCCAGGTCTGGATCGCTGTGGTGTGTCTGCCCTCTGGAAGCAGTTTCAGATTTTCTAGGCCCCAAAGCCAGCTGGCTCCCTTGCTTGTAGGGGCTGGATGCCTGGCAGTCCCTTGGAATCCCACTCCATGCTTCATCAAAGATGCTGATCCCATCCCTCTGCTGATACCAGCCTGCTCTGATGAAGCCATGTCTTGTTGGAGAGTTCACAACCATCTTTGACTGGTAAAAATGATTAATTGATACTCCCAGAGACACTGATGCACAGGCACATCATTTTCTTTAGTTCCCTTGCAGTATAATTACCAGACGTAATTCAATATTTCTCCCATGAACAAAGCATTTACCAGTTATGCTCCACCTGCCCCTTTGGCAGTGTCCACAACACAGAATAGCTGAGCAGGCCTGCCAGCCCCTTCCAGCCTTTGTGCTCACGCCCTGGTGCACAGTTGCAAGGCAGAAGTGATCTAATGCTCATTACCCAATGTTCTTCACACAGTTCATCCTTATGTCAGCCTATCCTTTCCTCATATCTCATCTCTGTCCTTGGCTGCCTGGGCCCACTGCCTTCTGTCACTTCAGCCAGGTGGCACCACTGCATTTTACACTGCTGCGGAAATATGCTCACTTCTCATTATCTCCTCCTTCAGTTCACTGAGCTCTCCTCTGCCTTCAAACCTCTTTTTTCCATATTGCAAGTCACTGGGGACCCAGAGCTTCCTCTTCCCCTTGCTACTTCAGGAGCAGTCAGACACAGCCTTTTCACATCCTATCCTTTCCTCTCCTGTTTTTTCAATAAATCAGTCTCTTCTGCCTTCTTCTCAGGTCTCTTTCTATTAAACACTGTCTCAATATGTTTTACCTCCTCTTTCACCATTTGTCCTGGAGCCATGACAAAGTCAGTTTTCTCTTTGGCTTGCCTCATTCATCTCCTTTCCACTCAATAACCCCAGCTCTTCTTCCACTGGGATTTGTTCCACCCAATTTGTCTTATTTCTTAAGGCTTATTTGATTCAGCTATGTGTGTGTTTATGTGAGCATCTAAATCTAATGACCCATTCTTTAACCCATTGGTAAGCTGAAACCTCAGCAATAACAAAGTGAAGGTCTTAAAAATACCAACTTCCTGCAGTTTTCATGAAGATTGATGACTGGGTGAAGAAAAAAGCTTTGCACTTGCCTTTTCCTGCTGGAAAGGCTGCACCATGTGCTCCTTTCAGCAAATGCACAATTATTAATTATTATTAATGGTCAATGCCAGGGAAAACTTTGCTCAGGGTTTGCATTTTCCTGGACAAAAGAAAGTGAAGTCATAAGAAACAAATTGTTAAGAAATCAGACAACAGGAATTCTGTTGCTAATGGAGCTGCTTTTTTTCACTCTTTCACTCAGTGTTTCATTGTTTAACTTTGAAGTTTTATTTTTTTTTATTTCATAGCTACTTTTATCTTGGTTTTATCAAAATGTCTCATACAAATTTTTAGTCACTTGGGTTTCTGGTTTGACCTCCATGTGTGAACCTGTTCTTTCTGCATCTTGACTTCTTCTTGAAGGTATCCCTCTTCATGTCTCCAAATTCTCCTTTTTGCATTGTCTTCTCCCTTAATGTTTCTTTTATTTCTCTTATTTTCTGTCTGAGGACTCTTCTCACAAATGTCAGTTCCTGTTTTGTAGCTGTTGCTGACTGCCACCATCCCTGAGCACTCTCTTTATAATCTGTGCCTCTGTAATGGAGAAAATAGCCTTTTAAATGCAGAACTAAAAAAAAAGAATTAAAAAAAATATTTTTCCAGGAGAGAAAGGAAGAATATAGAAGCTGTCTGAAACTTCATAACTTAATTCATAGCCACAGTGAAAACTAATCTGCCCTTTTATCAGACTTGATAAATTTTCATATAAATGTTCACAGTTCTGTCACATACAGAAGAAACCTTTCTCTTATTACAAGTAGAGATGCAAATTTATTTCTGAGACGTGAAGTTATTCTGCACTATATTCATGCAATGAGAAGGCTGTATGGCTTTCAAGTCATACAAGTCTTATTTTGCTTATTTTATTCTCAGTGACCTCTCAATAGTAATTAATATTTAAAAAAAATAGTGGGAAATGAATATCAATACTTGGCATGGAAATACTTCCATTTAGAAACAAGAAGTAGAGACATAAAAAAAAGAGCAGGTTCTTACAACCTGAAACAAAAAATATAATAAAAATATAACTGATGCAGGAAATCAAGGATAGAATTCTTTTATAATTGAGTGACAGATAATGAGAGGCACCAGAGAATAGATGCTCTCTAGTGGGCCTGGTTATGAGGGATGCTCCTCATTTTCAGTCCAGGAGCACATAGAGCAATCTCTCCAGCAGAGTTTTCAATCACTGTATTTCATAAATCCCAGAGATCATACACAACTGCCTGCATAGGAGTGAAATTAAGATCCTGTACTAAGTGAGAATTTGATTTTGCCCTGAGCAATTTCTGCAGAAAATTTTCTTAGTACTTCAGTGTGTGAAGTATTACAGGTAGCTTCATTTCCACAACCAGTAAGAGCTCCTGAGTGACAGTAGGTTCAGCTCCCAATTTCATCCCTAAACTGAGCAAAAGGAAATCAAGTAAATAGGAGCAAGGACATTGCAGCTTGCTTGTCCACTGTCAGATCAGACCACAGCTCTTACACTAACATGAGATAAATGGGCACATCATACTTGACAGGCAATAATCTCAGTTCTGGCCAAGAGGTGGAGAGTTTTGAAATATTTTTTTTTTAACCTGGATTTTAGTCTTTATGTCAGGCTAAAAAAAGAAAGCTTCTCAAAATATTATTTAATATATGTGTCAAAACCTATTGTGCAGAGAGCAGTTCATACTTTAAATTTGTAATAGCTGGCTGCCTTGTAATGTACTACTGTTCATGTAATTGCCATCAAATTCTAGTGTTTTGGTCGAATAGTTATTTGCTTTTAAGCCACAATCTGCTTCTTATGCGCTGCTTGTAGGGAACTATGAAATTATCCGTCTGTGATAAAATAGCTTATGGAAAGAAGTGGGTTGCAGTTGAGGCTAATAGTAATGGTTATGTAATTGCAGTGAAATGTAGAGAGATTCTTCAGGTCACTATTTTTCTAGAGTCTGCAGAGAAGTAGTTAAAAAATGCCTACTTTACTTACAAGAAACATTAACTGTATGAAACATGCAGGAGAAAGGGGAAGCGATTATGGCTACATATAAACATAGTTAAAGAAAAATAAAAGCAGGCCTACATATTTTGCCAGTAAGAATCTTCTTCATATCAACATTTCAAGTGGCATCCAGCAGATGTTGCAAATAGACTGAATCAGCTACTAGAAGAAAAGGGTAAATTGATTAATACCACCTCAATAGCATTTATTTTGTACCTCAGATATCACAATATTCATTCTTTCCTCCAGACCATTTTAGTGAACACAGTTAAGAAGCATACTTGCCTTACTGCCTTAAATTCTTAAGTCTTCTCAAAATCTTCTTTGCCCCTGGATTAAATGCCAAATGTTTCCTCACTTGATTTATTTTGCTTTTCTTCAGTTTTCTGCTTCTTGTTGATTTCAATTTTCTGGCATTTCCTTTTAAACTTGTGGGATTTTATTCAATAAAGTTTATCCAGGAAACTGAGTGAAATGCAACCACTTAGGTGGAATATTTCCCCCAGATCTTCCGTAAGAGAAAATAAAAGCAGTGTAAACCTCTGCCATTATCTCATTTAAATCTGTTTCTGCTTTCAGCTTATAGCCTCACTAAATTAGCATTAGAGAAACAGACCTTTATGTTAAATTCATTGCAGGGCTCTGCCAGCAGGACTAGTTGCATTTTAGTGGTCCCTCATTGCCTGTTTGCACAAAATTATAGTAAAGCCCTGAATAGTAAATTAAAATGGAGCACAACCTTTTTATGTTGAACTTTGAGTAGTTGAAAGCTTAAGCTTCTGTAGAACACCATTACTATTGCATAAAGCATGTTTTCCATATTTAAAATTCTGATTAATTAAAAACACTTGCAGTAATTAACATGCATGCTAGAGGAAGCCAGAAATTATCTATACAAAATTGCTTGTGGTTTATTTTGGTGTACATACAAGAAAACTTGATATATGAACTCTTTTCCTGGAGTTCTGACTCCATGCAGTAACACTGTCTGGGTGTCTGGTTTTATGTTATTCCTTACAGTAGGTTTTTCTCTTACAGGCAGCTCTGTCTCCTCGAGCACAGTTCTGCACTGTGTGTATTTCATCTCCCTGGTTTGATACCTCTATCTTTTTTTGTTAATGAGCCCTTCTTTGTCTTCTTCACATGTATTAATATAATATGACACTGTAGAAAGTATAATAACTAATAACTATTACTACAAACTACANCCTCTTGCTTACTACCTCTATCTTTTTTTGTTAATGAGCCCTTCTTTGTCTTCTTCACATGTATTAATATAATATGACACTGTAGAAAGTATAATAACTAATAACTATTACTACAAACTACAGTGTAACGAGGGTTGTTGAAAGATGTTGCCAAATGAGGTGAACTCAATGGCACTTAACAGTATTTAAGACAGTATTTTGCCTTATCTCCCTGCCATATATTTCTTTCAAAACAAGAGTTCTCTGGGCCATAATCCTTCAAAGATCCATAATAAGATGAAGTGTCTATACATAATTTAGGATTACAAGATTGCTAAAAGGATATAGTAAGCCCCCCAGTTTTATAGCACTGCATCCAGTAAACTCCTGGTTTATTTTACAGTCTGAGCAAGAACAAGAGTAAGCCAAGCCCATCTAAACACTAAAGATACAGGGCTGGTTTTCATGGAGGTTTTTAACAAAATCTACTCTGAAAAACAGATTTTACTTGATAGCTAGCCAGAAATTGCATACTGAGTGAAATATGAAATTATTGAAATGGCTTTAATTCTTTCATAAATACAAATAATATTAAAGTCCATATCAGCTTGTACCAGAAGAGAAGCAAAATATTTAATCCACAGTTTGTTTTGTTCTTGTTTGTGTCTGGACTGTTCAGGAACATGTGACCACTGTGTGTGGACCAGACAGACCACTGAACCTGCTTCAGTATCATCACATCTCTTTGATTAATCTCCATTTTGAGATTTTGAGTTGATTTGGATGATACTTGTAAAAGATACTGTAGAGTCTGTGGGTGATTCTGTTTATTCAGAAGTGTCCAAGCACACACACTGAATGGAAATTTTTCATCTCATAAAGCTGGCAGAAGACAGATACAGAGTCTGCAGCTTGCCTGAAAACTCACCCAGAGTTGCAAAGGCAAGTTCACCTATGAAGATTGACTTTGTGGATCTGCTCTTTCTACCTATTCCTAGTGCTGTGAATTCAGTGTGGTGCTGTTGCTAGATGTTACTCTTCTCCCTTCATTTACTAAGCAAGGAACCATGCTTCTCCATGGATATGTCACTTGTGGATGAATGGTCTGTAGAAGACAAGCTCAATGACCTTCAAAGACCTGTGCATTCTTCCAGTCAAACCCAGTCCCCTCAGCTTTACAATTAATAGCTGCACATGTATTTCAATGAAAAATGTTTCTTCTTTATATGCAAAATTTCCTTATTAAAATGACCTCTGTCCAGTGCCTCAAATGGGCAACTACAATGTTTTCTGTGCTTGAAGGTGGAAAGACTTCTGGTGACTAAAGATGATTTTTAGACAACAGAGTAAAGGTTTTTAGCAGTTAGAGAGACCACGATACTTCTCACAGTGTCTGTTATTTGCTTATAACTTTGTGTAAGCCTAAGTTGTCAGGCATAAGATACTGTGACATTAAATTTTCCTGCATGTGGAAATAGACTATAATAGTTATTGCAAGCTGGCTGGGATGCTTTGGATTTATCTCCTGCTTTATTGTGCACTGATTACCCCTTATGGACAAGCCCATTAGTCTCTGTTAGTGTGTTAATGGTTTCCCCAGAACACTCTGCAGCAGGACTTGTGATGATGGAGTCACCTCACTTTACAAGTAAAGCAATTTGAATGAAAACCAAATTTAAATCAAAGCTTTCCTATTTATTTAGGAAATTATTTCCTATTTATTTATCCCTCTTTGCTTTTTCTCCTGTTAGTACATGAAGATGATTTTATACCACACCACCACGTAAGTTTTTTGTTATTGTTTGAGTAATTGCATAACTCAGTCATGAAAAACATAACCAATATTCAAGGTGGTGACATCTTTTAATACCAAAATTTATGTTTCCTCTATATCATATGAAGTATGATTAACTCTTTGGGGTTTCACAGAAATCAGTTAGTGTGAAGGTATCAGGCTGCTAGGCAACGTATTTGCTGGTATTTCAAATTGGCACTTGGCAATTTATTTGATTGAAAATTAGCATATCCAGATTTTGCCATGCTGTGATTGTGAGGGCTGATTTAGCAACAAATTGAAAAAGAGGTTTATTTGGTAGTGTGCTGCTCTAGAATAGGAAGAGATGGTTAAGCTTTTTTCCAGACCTGGCTGCTCTAACAAATTTATATCATGCTCTAAATGGAAGTATTTCCTTTTGCCTTTCAGTATTACTGCTAGATTACACCCTTTTGCCCTTTCATAATAGAAATTGCTTGGTAGCTTTTAGAACAGCTACCACAACTTAGATTGCATGGAAATATTTAACTTCTGTATATTTCTGTGTACATGTATGTCTGATTGTGGAATGGTGCAAATCTGTAAAATTGCTGTTTTCAAAGCAGCTCTATCTGTTTAGACCAAAAGAAGTTGTCACCGGGGATTTGCCTTTCTGTTTATTGATGAAGATGTAAATTTAATAGGTATTGAAGATTTTTACAACCTTTGTAGCCTACCTTAAAATAATCAATGACCTAAATCCTCAAAATAATCTCTGTAGAGAATTAAATGATAAAGAGAAGTGTGTAAAACAAAGTAAGGCTGTGTTTCTTCCTTTTTGGATTTAGGCCTACTTCCTACTTGCCAATTGAATTCAATCTGATATTACTGCTCTGGTGAGAATTTGGATTATGGAAACAGTATATGCCCTAGAAGTGCCTTATGTAATTTATTCCATGGGTAGTATGAGAACACAGCATATTTCAATAGTGAATACTTCAGTGCAAATCTGACAACAGTGACTGGCATGGACGAGTAGCCTCTATAAAGGAAAACTCTTAAATTGTGCACACTTAGAAGAAACATTCAAAATTAAATGTGAACTTTAAGGAAACAAAGGAAGATCATAAAATAAGCAAAGTGAAGCTGACTAATACTTCATTCTAGGAGTCTGTGGAAGAAACAGGAAAAGGTGTAGGCACGGTCTGCCTTTTTAATTACCATGTTAAAAATCGACATGCAAATTGTTTATGCAGAAGTCAAAACCAAACCAAGCAAACTACCTCAGAGCTGGGCAGCATTCCACCCTCAAAAGATTTGTTACATCATGCCTTAGAGCTGCCAGCAAGAGCTTCGGGGAATATTAACATTGCAATGTTGCAATAGTCCAAGCACCACCCAAGGAACTGGCACACAAAGCTCATAGCTGGGCCGTGCTTTGTAGATCTGGTCATGGTTATATTGCACAGATTAAGTACATAAATATTAACTTTGATCTACACATGTGTACTTTTTCAATAGTTTGAGTAGTCATCTGAGGCAATAGTGCAGTAAAGAGTTTATTTACAATTTCTGAATAAGATAGCATTTAACAGGAAGAAAGTCAGATAACTGACTTCTATATTCAAACCTCTCACATGAGAAACTGTATTTCACATTTAAGATATAAAACAATTCTGTCATTCCTTGTTGCCTTTTGAGCCAAATTTTATGCCTTTATGAGAACGGAGTTTAGCTTCTTCTTGGCCTAGTAAACTTGGGGTAGAAGGTGACAGCCTGAAGACTTTGCTGCCATATCATAGTTTCCACTCCTTCAGAAATACAGATGTCCAGTTTTAACCAGCTGATTTTGCTAAAGCAATGAAATCAAAGGTTTACCAGGGATATAGACTCTCATACCTAATTAATTAAATGTCTTTCATTACTGAATACTGAATGGAGACATTTGCTGTGGCAGCCAGGCTATTTGGTAACTGCTAGCTGCAGATCCTTCTTGGGCTTTTCTATAAAATATACACTGTACAATTCCTGTGCTCCTTAGAAATACGAAATACATTTCTGTGTTCCTGAAGTAGAATAAGTATGTTTCTTTGCCACTGCTTTATTAGACTCAGCTTACAGGGAACCTTCAGCAGTGTTTTCTGAAGACATAGGGAATGCTGAGAGGCTATGGCAAGTCAGAGCCCTGGCTGCTGAATGATGTTCCAGCTACCAGATCTTCTGAAACTGTCAGGAAAAATAAGGCCCTCTAATACTGTCTTTTTAGTGTTAGTGAGTAAGGCATTACTTTATTCTTAGCCTGGAGGGCTGTGTGTGGCCAACAAAATTCTCACCTCTAAACAAATGCAGATATAAAACTCATTCACTTATTTATAACTTTTTAGCAAACAAGGAAATTAGTGTTCATTGGTTCTAAATTACATAATTCTTTTCCATTAATTAGTATTCTATTCTCTACTGGTTATTGATTTCTCACTTCTCATGATAATTAGTCCATGTTTTTCAGTCTTTTTCGTATTCTTTTCCCAGGTAAGGACTTTTCAACACATATATACTTGGTCTTTGTTAATTTCTTCTATATCTCCTGGTTTCTGAAAAATGTCCTTGTAGCCCATAAATTCTGTGCTTCTTGTATCCAATTTCAACAATACATCACTCTCTCCCAGGCCTTGTTCACTGAAGCATATCAAGGTTAGCTTAGCAAAACTTTAAGTAATTTTCCCAAGCTGTATTCCCACACTAGCTGCTTATGACAACTTTGCTAAATGCTGGCTAAGAGTAATTTAAGAATAACACACTATTTATAATTAAAATATATACATTGGTTATAATTAAACAATTAATTTAGAAGTTAATTAAAACTACTAAGTAAAATTATCAAGAGGTTCTATCGTTTCTAACACTTCCTGAATAAATTCACTACTTCTGTGCTATTTTACAGTGCCAGCTTGGGACATCAGTGTGTGTGCTGCTGTCTCTTAGTTACTTATACAATCAGCTGATTTATCAAATAATAATATTTTCTACCAGTTTCCCTAAATTATGCATGGCACAGGATAGAAACCTTTTCAAACTTATTTATCACTCATACACCCCTCACTGTGGATTCTGGGACATATCTTCCTCTTGATGTCAAGGAAAAGGACCAGTTCCTTATGAAATTACTGCCAAAACCATACCATTAGCTGCAATTAAGCTGGTTAGCCTCCTGCAATGAACTGCCTTCTGTGCTACATGATCGTCTAATTTGTGAAACCCTATTTAAAAATGCACATGATGTGCTAGGTGAAAAAAAGCTGCACGGAGCTCGATGCTATTGACACTTACACGAACACTGGGATTATACTTACATGGTTCTGTCTCCACATTTCTGACATTCTCCTTTAAAAAGCTGCTAGCCATGGAGTGTTCCCTTGCTGTGCACACAGCAGCATTTTGGGAAGTGTGGCCTTATATTCTCTTTCAGCTTCTAAACTGACTCTGTAGTACCTGAGGTCCATTATGCAATGCCATCTGTGTAACAGGGAGTATTTTCAACTGCTCACCCTGCAGGATCTCAGAGTATTTTCCAAAACAATATATAAGTGTCATTTACTGAGCACTGTATGGGGCTTATTACAGCTTAGTAAATATTTCACTCATGCAATAAAACCTACATTCAGAGCCTACATAGGGTGGGTGTCTGTAAGAGTTCAAGAGCTGAAGAGAGGTGGCAATAGCAGAGAATATAAAATCTACTGAAATAAAATCTGAACCAATTGGACTGTTAACAGCCAGAAGAAGCCCCCAGGAACAGGATGTGTGATGAAATCTTATGATAAAAAAGCAGCTCGCCTGCATTCACTGAAGGTTTGAACTTGAAAACAAAACACTCCAATGCAATTAACCTCCCCAAGATACCAATAAAAGAACATCTTTGTCATGCCAACAGAGAAATAAAACTTTGCAATAAATTCTGATGAAAATCCAGTGTCTGATAGTATGTAAAAAGAAACTGTAGCATCAGTATTCGGTACATCCCATTGCTGTCCTGTGAGAGCCACCTTCTATCTGACGATCTCAGAGCTCTTCTGCACCTGTTGGCTCGCTGCCTTTGAGAGAGTTGTTATCTCACCTTTCTGCAGATGAGAGCAGGAAAGGTAATAATGAATAGAGTTATAAAGTGACCAAAGTTCACACAACAAATCAACAGCAGAGCTGATAGGAGAAACATCTTCATTCCAGTTCGTCTACTGTAACCATATTTCTCTACATTTGCAAGGGATATCTAACACTGGGCTTATCCTGCCAGGTTATTGTATACAAAATGTGTCAGGTTTTGTGCAGCTGCCCTGCTGAAGGTGTGGGTTAATGTAGCACGGCTACACTATAGCTATCCACTGCAGCACACAGTTCCACACCTGCCCATCAGAGAGATGGAGTTGAGTTTTACCCTTTACTTGGCACAAAATTTCAAAAGTAGACAGAAACCGAATTTAAAATCTGGACAGAATAAGCTGGAGAAGAGTGGGTTGGAAAAAAATTGTTTAAGACAAGAAATCCAGATCAGTTTTACAGTGTTGGTGAAGCTCATAGGTACTTCAGCCCAAGGGAGCAGTTGGTTTTGCTGAAAGGCAGATTGCATGAATTGCATGATTATCCAGAAAAACTAGCAAAAGCCACTTCACATGTTTATCTTTCAGCCACTTCACATATTTCTCTTTCTTCTTGGAAAGAGACTACCCACACTCAGAGTAGCAGAATAGCATGAAAGTTTCTCTCCACTAGCGACCAATAATAATTTCTGGCGATAACCAGTTAAGTTATTTTGTTAATGCCAGTGGATATTTTGAAACATTTCAAACTACTACCGTAGAGATTGAAAATGTTCTTTTACATGTGCATGTTCTGATTCAGAATATTTAGAAACTTGTTAACAAGAACAACTCTAGTATTTTAAGAGGTGAAATCGTCAAAGGTTTTGTATATATTTTTACAGCTGTACTGATGATGAGAGTGAGGTATGGCTGACTGCCACACAGAACTCAGGGAAGTCATTGGCAGATGAGACATGACCTGCATCATTTGTTTAGGTGGGAACAGAAGCTGCTTTGCTTACCCTGGATATGTAAAATATAATGTCAGTCTGTTGGGCACACACATTTCTTTCCATGAGTTGCTGCTGGTCACCCTCTAGGACTCTGCCTTTAGAAAATACTCCTAAGTTGCTTATGCATCCAAATCCTTTTTGGGTTTTGACTGACTGATATATTTCCAGTAATTGGAAATACATGTATAGGTACTTCATAGCAATACAATTTATTATTTAATCCTCTAATTGCATTATTTTAGTTACGTAAAGTTTTGTGTTGCTCAAGAGAAAATAATAAAAAATAAACTTATAATAATAACTACTGGTCTGAAGGCTTCCTGCATCATGACTATCCTTTATGGCATTGCTATAGAGGAACCCTGGAATGATTAAACCCTGCTATATAAATCTTGCTGCTTCAACACCTGTGCTGCCATTAATGTGTTTTTGACTCCTCACTATTTAAGCTGTATTTACATATGTCAGTTTTTACCATTTCTCTATCATGGAACTCCTGTTTCTGTTATCAAATATGAACTTGGCTGTAGGATTGAGAGGAAATAGAAACATCAAAAAGAAGTAATGATTTTTAAGATATGTTTGTAAAAGATTATGTAAAACTTTTCATCCTTGATGTCTCCAATGAGAAAGGAGCTAAGCTTTCTTCAGCTCTTCCCTGGAGGCAACTCTTTGAGTTCAGACAAATAGCAAGTCTTATTTGAACACAATATAAATGTAGACCATGTTGGCTTTATAAGATTGCTTTGCTGCACTAGCCATCATAGAGGGTGGAGTAAAAAGCTGCACCTTATCAGTTGTTCTGTGGCCACCCTGCAAAGGTAAATTCAGTTAGGCGGAATTAGGAATGAATTTTGGTTTACCTTTGCTAAGATAAGACTAGATAGATTATATGTGTGTTCCTAGCTCAGTCTATCTGCCATCTGGGGAAGGGAATGCATGCAGGGGAAGGGAAGAGCACAAAAAGAAGCTCATCCATTTTGAGAGGTAATCTCACTATTTACAAGGTGAGAATCCTTACTCACATACTGCAGACTTTTGGGCATAACTCTCAAATTAGTAAACCACTTTTCCCCCAATTCCCCGTGCAAATTAAAGTTTTGTGCTACCATTTTAGATAAAATAAATTTTAATCTCACACGTGCACCATCTTCACATCCAAAGTTTACCTCAGAACTGGAAAAAGCTTGCATACAGTGGACATCTTATGATTGGTGCAAATAAACACTACTACAGTAGCCAAACACATATTTGCTTAGAAAGCAAAAGTGAGTCTTTTAGTCCTCTTACAGCACTGGCCAGGCCAGTAACTGCCTTTGATAGAAACTCAGTCCTAACCTTTGATAGAGACTCAGTCCTAACCTTGGCCTTGTTCTGCTGCTCTTTGTGTTGCTAAAAGATGTTGCAACAGGTCAGCTTAATCTGGCACAACTGAGGAGAGAATGCTGCCTTAAGCAATGCTTAAATACCTAATCTAAGAACTATCAGACTTTACAAAAAGTGTACCTGTATATTACTGGTGTTGAACTCCTCCTGGCTGATAGTTAGAGATACTCTGAAGTAATCACTTGAATGTTAATTCAAGAAAGGTGAAAGGTTAGCAAGGAAAACTGTTTTAGTTCTTCATATCATGCAAAATAACGTTTTTCAAAATTACAAGAGAAGTCTTATTTGTCTTTTCTAATTATAATGAATCATTTTCCTTCTTTCAGGTTAGAAGTAAATTGATTATCAAAAGAACCCAGAGAAAATTAAGAAATGAGATAGCCAGTTCTAAAGCCTGGTAATAGTCCAGTGCCTCTGAGCATTACTGACAAAAGCTTTGTTTCTCTCCACTAGCTGACAGCTTTCTGGTTACAGTGGGATACTAAGGGAGCTGCCACCAAGTGGGAATGCTGGATGTTAGAAGCAAAACCTTAAACAACCTTGGCATTTGGTGGAGAAACAACACAGATGGGCATACCAGAGTAGCTTGCTAACAACAGCCCTTCATTCCCTACAGCCTTTCATTCCCAGCAAAGAGCCTGGTATGTTTTTAACCATCTGGAGTTTGTTTTGTTGGTTTTTTTTTCCCCCCCTTTTTTTTCCCAGGGATAATGCAGTTAATAAGTTAGAAATAAAGTCTTGAGTACATCTATCACTGTAGCAAGACCCACTCCCAGAGCTGCAAGATGTTTTGCTTAAATTGTAGAAGAGCTGGTCGAAATGAAGGCTTTATTTCTTTTCTGCGACTGTGGAGAGTTTATTTTATTTTATGAGATACAAAGCCATGCTGTATATTTAATTGTTAGCCACAATCTTTGCTTTTTGCCAATGCTGCTAGAAACAGGAATGCAATTCAAGTGAAGGCCCTGCATATAACTTTTAAATTTCCAGGCGGGGTACAGTATCTGGTTTATCTGGCACTTGCTAGGAGGTAGATCCTTTTTCTTAATGTCTTGCTAATGGAAGGAAAAACTGGTCGTTCAAGTTACATGTGGGACGTGTGATGTGAGAATGGCCTGATAAGTAAATTGCACCGATAAATTGATTTTGCTTGCTTATTAGCTGTTTTTCCATTTGTGCTAAATACTGATAGATGCAATAACAATGAAATGCCCTCGGGAAATTTAAGAACTATTTCAATTGCAGCTACTCATGTAATAATAAATTCACATAAATTAGTCAAAAGGAAAACAAAATAATTGAGTCTAATGAAAGCTTAATTGAATAAAATGTGTTGGTCTTGTCTGGTTTTAGTTTACAGAAGCATTTATGTCCAGAATGCAGCAGAGTTCCATGTGACTGCAGACTTTTATTGGCTGCTCATTCTTTGAAAGCGTGTGTATAAACCTCTTGCAAAGGCCATGCTGAGAAAGAGGACAGCTGGGGTCATCATTTGAAAAGCCGATAGTATTTTCTCTATAAGCCACAGATAAAATGTTTCACATTTCTATTTCAGGCTGTAAACCAGACCGGGCTGTTCTCGAGTGTAAGTTTACCTTCACAGGAAATCCATTGTTTGGGAAGCTAATGGAATCACCACACCCTGCGAGCACACAGATGAGGCTCTCAGATAAGTTCTTGTTCTCCATGAATACCTAGAAATTATCTGATAATGCTATTGTTAAATAGCAATATCGAAAATCTTACAAGAAATGATACATTTATTTACACAAATCTGTTGGGGTTGGGAACTTGATCTGAGAGAGTAAGCAAATTAGCAAGTAGGAATTTTAATGTCCAGTCCAATGCAAAGATAAATCATCAGTCTGGAATAAATTACTGCAGGTTAGCAAGAACCCAAATTCAAGGGCTAAGATCTTCAAGCAAGATAGCTCGACCTGTTGTACAAAAACACTGGCAACCTAGGAGCTTTTTTTATTCTCTCTGGAAGTATACAAACCAAAGACTATTCTGAAGAAACATTTTTGCACAGTCAAGCAGTGAAAAAAATTAGCACTTTCCCCTTCCCTCTGATGGCAGAAATAGGAGCTGAGTAAAAATAGGAAATTTTCACGTAAGAATGTGTTGGTGGTGAACAAGTGCATTTTCTCCATAGATGGAAAGAAGTCCAAAGGAGAGAATTAATAGGGCAGTAAAGTACTATGAAAATAGTGTAGACCCCAGAACTCTTTTGAATGCCTTGCATTCAGTTCTTGTAAAGCAAATACGAGCAAGGAAATCTTGAAATAATGTAGCAATACGACATTAACATATTTAGAAGTTTGTAATTACTACTCAGCTCTGGAAATCCTGCTTCTACTAGTATTTTACATAGAAAAAGTGATGAGTTTGTCTGTCTAAAAGGATATCCTAGCTCCTCCAGGCATAAAAAATGCAGGGAGATGATGCGAAACATGAGAGAGAGGACTTCCTTCTTTTTGTCTCTGTATATAGCTAGACCAGAAATTCAGTTTCAGATAAGGTCTCACTAAAAGAACAGGTCATATCCATTAGCATATTCAGAAAATTTGATTAGAAAATCTAGTTGCAAAACTCGATTTGTTTGTATGGCAGTTCTGAGGGTGTGAAAAATCTGATTTTTAAGGTCATATCCTCCCCTTGTTCCTTATAGAAGTAGTCTGGCTAAATACAAATAGATTTTTAGAGGAAAAACTAAAGGCAAACTAAACATTTTTTTACCAGCATAAACCTGACAAATTTGAAACTCTCACTCCAAAGCTTAAGGCACTTGAGAAAAAAGGGGCAGAGCTGTAAAAATGCTGGTCCAAGTGGCTGAAAGTTTATGAAATCAAGGATTTCTGCTGTCAGCAACTGAAATGAGATCTTAAAGTGGGAACAACTTTAACAACAAGCTGGGCCAACTTCAGGTGTTAGCATCTACATTGCAGCTCATCCAGCTTGTAATGCAAGTTACACTGTTGGATTTTAATCCTGGAGTAGTTTTTACTGTGCATAGTTTTGGATAATCCAAATGACAAGTGTCGGATAATCTGTATTTTACTTACTCATCTGCAGGGACAAATGACTGTGTTTACACAGCTGTAAACTACTCGAGGCTCGATTTAAAGAAAGAATGTGCACATGGAGAGGATCTTTTTGCCTTTGTATTTACATGATTGTCTTTCCAATACAACACACGTGCCCTCTCTGTTCTGCTGAGGCACAGGCTGCTGCTGGTAGTGAAGCTGCCCCTGCTTCATTCCCTCAGAAGAGACACCACTGTGCAGCTGTATTTTCCACATAACCATAGGCATCCCTGATGTTTAATGAACATCCATGACATGATTTTTTGATTACACAACCCACCCAGCTCATTTTAATTGTGTTTACCCTTTGTTCCTTTTGACCTTTAAGCCTTTGCTTGTAATAAAAGCAGTAAATAGACAAAGCCAAACTGCTATGCCACATCAAGTCCTGCCAGAATTCAAAGAGAAGAACTGTAAATGTGGAAGTGTCAAGAAAGAATAAGTTTGCCCTGATTCATATAAACACTTTATTAAAATGCTTTGGATACAGATAAACAGTCCTTGTGCAATATTTGTTATGGTTTCACCTGCTTCAAGCTGGAAACTGCAAGTGTTTTGGTTAATGGGACAGAAAAGTTTGTTGAGTTTCTCTGCAGCTGCAAGTGCTTCTGTATGTTATGCTGAAGCACTATCTCACATATTTTAACAGCAATATATCTCAGTAATTCAGATTTTTTTTTCCCCACACAGGAGGAACCATTGTTTTGTACTGCACTTAAAATGACTGGCTGTACCTGGAAAGGCTGTACCTGCTGGCAATTCCTGTAAAAGGAGAAATAAATACAGGTTTTCTTGATATCCTTTAATGGACACAGATATGTCTTAGTTAAAATGTTTAAAAACTTTTCTTACAACATTACTAACTTGGGGGGGGGGAGGGTGTGTGTGTGTGTGTTCAAGTATTTGAAATTCTTTTCTACCTGGAGCTGAAACCTAATGAGTACAAGACCTGATTTCAAACCAGTGGAAAAAGCAGGAAAAATTCCAAGGGCTACAACAAAAACATTTGATGGATCCTTTAAAAGGCTCTGCAGAATTTAAGAAATTTTGTTTCATATTAAATTATTGGTAATAGTTTTAGAATTTGTTTTTAAGTTTTATGCAACATTGGTAGTTTCTGTTATTTCATTCCTATTGTGTCTTGAATTTCCTTTAACCCTTGTGATTTGTTTTCTGTAATTCTTATGTTACAGTTGCATTTCTGCAGTTTCCTGACTAGTGCAATGTCATAGCATGTTGACTTCTACATGGAGGAAAAATCAACTGATTTAGATTTTTTTTTCCCCAACTCATCCTCCTCCCCAGTATATAAAATCTTTATTTAAGAGGGACAAAGGCATAACACCCTTCCACAGCAGTTGCATTTTTTTCAAATGTAATTCCTATATTTGTTTCTTGCATATACTGGTTCTCGAGCTATCCCTACCTATGTCTTCTTCCTACTTCATATGACAAAACAAGGCTTGGATAAATTATGCTAGAAACTATATTATTCTTTATAGTAAGCAAAGAGAAAAATACCTGTAACACTATCCTGACTGTAGTTTTAGTGGTCCTTGAGTTCTATCATTTTGCAGTGGTCTGCAACAGGTAATATAGAATAGTTGGTATGAAGTCAAGCCAGTTTGCAGCACCAAGCTGCACATGGCAGGATTCAGATAAGTGTGTGGTTTAACTCAATGTCACCTGGAGAACTGGATGTCTTTATAGGTGAAGTATTTCCAAGGTACAATTATACTGCAATAAATAAAAAGTGTCCACAAAACTGAAGGTAACCAAAGCCCCAAACTGACGCTTAATAAAAAAACCTCACATTAATTTGAGAAGTACTTTTTAACATCCCTTCCAGCTCTGATGATTCTTCCTTTCAAGTTTACTTCTACTACTATGATAGCTAAAAACTGAATTTGCTTCTAAAGTTTTTGAGGCCATCTTACAACTAGGATGAGGGTATATTTCATATAAAGGGATAAGGATTTAAGGTATTTTTCTGGAGGAGTTGTTGTTACCCATTAAGACAGCTTTATGGCTTCGGGGTTCAGAGATAGTGAAGAAGAAAAGAAAACTTGTTAACATTGCACAGAGAAAAAAAAAGTTCACAAAAGCAGAATTTTGTTTCTAGGGAGGTTTAAATGTGGACTTCAGTAGGTGTTCATATATTTTGGGGGAAAAGTCAAAATAACTTTTGAGTTAAAATAACTTTTAACTCAAGTTGCTATTCAGAGGAGCTTCTGAGACAGGTGGCAGGATGTCTCATCAAAGTGAAACTAGAGTTGCCCTGCTGAGATCCCACCTGCTATGTAAAAGTCCTACCACCTTCTTGCCAAGTGGAAAGAATTAGCTGACTCCAGCAGATTTTGGGTCTGTATCAGGTAAAAGGGATTCATTAGGCTGTGAGATTGAGCACCAGAAACCTTATACTGCACAACTGGACCTAGAATCCTCCACCTTAAATTGTTTAAGAAAATTAATTTCTTAACCATGGTAGAGAAAAAGTGCCCCATATTCCAGTGTAAATTTACCTTCCCAAGGGTTTCAGAGCACCAACAAATTAAGGCTCTGCCCCTTGGTCACAAGATGAAGTTTTGGAGTCACAAGAGGCCTTCTACACATAAAAATAAGCTTTTTGTGATGAAAATAAAATTAGCTGCTGGCCTTTCAGTATGATTTGGGAAATGTACTTCACATTGTATGTACCTGCTGCATTTTGCATTTGTAAAAAGTTAGCACTCTGTAACAGCGCTCCCCTCACTAGCTTTTCATCTCTCTCCCTAGTAATTTAATTTTCTTTCTCCCATTATGTCATGGCTTAGCACAGCTCAGGTCACCAATTCCTCAAAATAAAAATGAGGCTGATAGCAGTAGGTGCTATAACATGGTTAGAGCTGCAATATAAATAAAAATAACACCTAACTGTACAAGTTATGTGCAGATTGATCGCATTTTACCCACTGGTATCTCCAGTGGATACTGGGTGTAGTATGTGTCATTTCCTTTGATTTAAGATAATATGCCTGTAGCACAGAATATCATGGGCTTGAAAGCAGGCAAACCAGCAGTAGTTCCCTCATTGCATTAAACAATCACTTGAAATGAACTTAATTTCAGACCACAGTAAGTACAACTGAGATCACCACGAGTGTATCAAGGAAAGAGACCATTTATTTTGGCCTGATTTTTTTCCAGTTTGCAAACATTGTATCTAAGAACTGTTTGCATTGAAAGTACCCTAATATTTTGTGGGTTATTAATCAGATTTACATCTATAAAATAGTTTTTTCCTACTAGACAGGAAAGACCCACCAGAAGATCGTCACTTTTCAGAAGTCTCCTGAACAATTTTACTTTCTTTTAGAATCCTTCTTTAGGTGACATCTGCCAAGCAAAGGAAACATACAATTAAATGTATCATTTGGAAATCCAAGCCTTGGCTTCTGGATCATCTTAATGCAGATGAATCACAGAATGATTTGTGTTGGAAAGGGGCCTTTAAAGGTCATCTAGTCCAAACTCTCTGCAATAAGCAGGGACATCTTCAACCAGATCAGGTTGCTCAAAGACCCATTCAACCTGACATTGAATATTTCCAGGCATGGGGGCTCCCTTCCCTTCCCTGCACTGCACACACTTTTGGCCCTTTTGCTTTTAAAAGGTTTTTGATTTACGGAGCTGGGTTTTGGAATATAAATCCTTGATGAAATTTGTAGGCACTGTAATTGTTAGTAGGTATAACAACTGTCGCAGTCACAGGAGCTAGCAACTGCACTCAGCGCTTGACAACCATCAGCAATCTGCTTACCATCTCAATTTCTCAACTAATCTCCATTATTGTCAGTTAGGAATCAAAACCTTAGGGAAAAAGGATATATTAATTATTTCTGCATTTCCACATTGCTGGAGGTTGCTATGGGCACAGGATATTGTAACTGTTCTTTCCATCCCCCAGACAATGCTTGCAGTGGTTGTGCCCCCAGCTCCTTGTCAGCACACAGCTGATCCAGAATGCATGAAGTCAAAAGAGGAAAGCCAACAGACACTGGCATAATGTCTCACACCTTACAAGCACGTTTGCGAATGTTTACTACTTCTGGGGAAAACAAAACAAGACACAAACCAACCAGAGGGCTCGTGAAATAAACCAGAGAAGACAAGTGTGAAGGAATACAGCACACGACAACACTACGCAGGACAGCTCTTCTGAGTCGGGGAGGATGTGGTAGCTACAAAATATCCATCCTCACCAGCTCTGGCTTTTGCCGACATCACTGTATCCTCGAACAACAATTCCTGCTTCGCTTGCTACCTTCCCGTCTCTGCCATTTCATCTCCCACGCACACTGAAACATTACCAGCGCACATTACAAACTTTTAAAATGTATGTAGCCTTCCCACATGAATGTTTAGGAAACTGTAGCTACGCTAAACGCCCTGAAATTCTGCATCCATCCGAGTCCACCTGTTTACGTGCACTTTTGGGAAGGGTTTTGGTCAGCCACAAAGGCGGAACGCTCAAGGGTGTTTGGACAAGAGCGGGCCTCTCCCAAGTCCTGCAGACAGGGAGCATTCCTTTTTCTCTCACAATGCGAATTTTCGTGAGATCTCTGTCTTTTGTAGGGCTCTTTACGTGGAAACCACTCCGCCCGCTCCCGGGCAGGATGCGCTGGCGCTGCGGGCGGGACCAGCCTGTTGCGGGCAGCAGCGCTGCCGGGGGCTGCGGCCGGCCCTGCCCGCGGCTCGCCATCGCCGCC
>VZRX01022887.1:161592-183007 GCA_013398075.1 Notiomystis cincta | reverse complement strand
TCCCGCAGCGCGGAGCGCGGCTGCCGCCGTCCCGTGCGCCGCGGCCGCAGGGCGCGGGGGGCGGCCTCCAACTTTCCTTGTCCCGGGAACTGCGGCTGCCCGAGGGGACGCCTGGTTTTGGCAGCGCGGAATACACGGGAAACGTGGGCTTTGAGCAGGGACTTCACGTTCTAGGGCCGCCTGGTAGCTCGAGGAAGTGTTTCGCTGAGACGGGTTCGGAGCTATAGGTTGTTGCCTGGGGCTTTTCCCACGGCGACCTTCCCTGTGTTCCGGCACAATTAACTTTGGTCGTGGATCCTGTTACCGGTAAGGCTGGCGATTTACCCCTGGGCGAGTTAGACCTGAGGTGCGCTCAGGTCTTTCACACGTGTGTGCAAGTAGTGCGCGCACTCTGCTCTTGATGCACTGCGAAGGCTGTGACCCTGTGCTTTCAGAAGCTCCTGGTTGAGGGTACAGGAGGCAGGAACTACAGTGCCGTGCTGCAGGTTGTACCAAGGAGCCCACGGGCAAAGGCATCAGCTGTAAAATTGCTTGTTGAGAGACTGTAACTTCCTCGGGGCAGTACCTGCTGTCCTTGCGCCCTCAGGCACACATGGTACGCCGTGATGCACATGCTGTGTGTACCTGGATGTATCTGGCAAACAACCCTGTGTTCAGAACGTTCTTGTACTTTATCTGTGATGTAGTATTAGCACTTGGCGCCTCTTATTCTGTGTACGTGTGTTTGTATACTGAAACATACACATCAGCTGGAAATTGTATGTTTCACTATACACATATATACACGCATTCTCTTTCTATCCCGAAGTACAGGATATTAATGTCTAGGCCTGAAAGTTAATGGAGTAAATATTTCAGAAAGAGTGAGCATGGAAAGGTTTCTTGATTTTATAGTGTTAATTTTATTTATTTTTCCAAGTAATATTCCACTTCAAGTCGTCAAAAACTTCAGAAAAGTCTGAACTGCAAAAGCAAATAAGTGGCCAACACTGCCTGTGCTGCTGGTGTTTGGGGTGCATTTATGGATGACTCTGTTACAATTCCTTTAATTATTAAAGAAAACTAGTTATGAGGAACTGGTGACTCTGCTTTGATGTGTTTCCAGTAGCGTCTGTTTCTCCGGTTATTGCAGGTATGCTTACTGCCAGATTCTTACTGGTGCTTGTTAGGGTTTCCTATGCATGTGTACCTTAACCAGGCACACTAGCATATTGCAAAGTTTGCATATTTTCCCAACTACATGTAATAAGACAGCCTTTTTCAAAGTTGGAAGTATAATTAATTACTCATATTTTCTGAGCGAGAAGCTCAACAATGAGGGAAAGGCAGGAATCAACTTGGAGTGTTGAATCAGGTAAATTCACTCTTTTAGTCATGTAGCTGCCAGGACATTTGACAACTGGGAAATACAGAAGGTCAGTTGGAAGTTGTAGCTTTCTTTCCTTTTTAGTCCTTTGTCTTCATTTGTTTAAAGTTTTGGAAGTTTCATGACCTGAACATCTGAAAAGATACTAATTCTAGCTAATATGAGAAAAAAAAAGTTAGCTATACTTGCTGGAGTAGAAGTGGAGCTACTTCACCTTAAGTGAATCAGTAAAGGTTGTACTAAACCACATAGGGGCTTCCCTTTTGTTTGACATCTGTGGTTTATAGTCACTTTATTGACACTGCAAATAGAGACTTGATTGTATAATTGAATAAGCATTCAATGTATTAAAAATATTGCACACTATTCATAGTGTAAAAATCTTATTTTTGGCCCATTTCTGTCTTTGTGTGGCTGTACGGAATAGGTGCAGATATTTTCTAAACCAAATAAATGATTTTCCCAGGCTTGGAGTGTATGCAGTTAAAAATAATAAATGATAATTTTATTTATAGTTTGTCAGATCAGTCTGTTCATTGACATTTCAGTGGATAAAGATGAAGAGGGTTTGGATTTGAGTGTTTCTATCTTGTTGCAGAGTCAGAATTAAAGTAAAAAGTCATTACTATAATCTTTGGCTGGTCTGGAGGGGGAGCTAGTGTCAAAGCAAAAGTGACTCAATTTTCTGGACTCCTTCAAAAGCTTGTTGTTTGGCCATAGAATATGCTTCTAATAGAATGAGGAAAACAAATATAGATGATGCATGCTATGTATGATTGCATTAATATGCATCTTTGTATGATGAAAATAATCTGCAAGTGAAGTGATGTGTGATTTTTTCAGGGAAATAGAATATGTGTTTTGCTATTGTGCAACAAAAACTTTGAAGTTGCAAGGTCAAGCTCTTATAAATCATGAAATGGCAGAATTAGAGACTCTTGTAAGACGTGTAATGTGGCCTGTAAATGTAGGGTTGAGTGTTACATTTTTCCCTACAATGTTGCTTTCAGTATATAGCATAGAATGGCATAGATGGTGTTCAGTGTATGATGCTGGATCCTTTTTCTTGCTATCAAATAATGTGTGGCCTTACTATTTGTTTATGTGCTGTTCATACTGTACTTTCTTAATTTCCTCTTTTGCTGTTTCATTACCTTCAGTCTCTAGTGCCTGCATGTTTCACTGGTAATATTTTCACATAAGTCTCCTGAGATATATTATGTATTCCTTTGTGTTGAATATCCAATTTAGGACCCTTATGATATGATTTTTCAAAATAATCTATCAGTGTTTTAATGATTTATGTGTTCTAAGATGTTTTCCCATAAAGGTCTAATTTACTAACAATAATCTGGCTTTTCTTTGTTGTTTTTAATAAACTCCTCAACAGGGATCCATGAATGCATATCTAGAAGAGACCTCATTGCTGGATTTGTAGTATGGTGTGTGTTGATTTAGACTGCAAGTAGAAATACTTAGATCTGTTGCAGTGTTAACCCCAAGGTCCTAAGTCCATAATTTTGATGAAGAGTGGATTGCTCATTAAAAGTTTGTGGGGATTTTTGATGTATTTTTTTTTTCTTTTGAAGATGATTTGTGTGCAAGAAGGAAGAAGAAAATAAAATTTTCCAGGACAATATTAATTCCCTCTCTTTTCCTACAATACCTGTCTTATTAACAACACACTTGCCAATATTTGTAGTGCATATGGCAAGGTCCTTATATAGTATAATGTTGCTATTTATTTTTTTCTAACATTTTTCTCATTAACACAGCAAGAGTACCTTGGGCACAAGGGCACAGAGAACAAGATCAAACAACCTTTAATTTTTGTGATGTGAATATATTTTTTTTTGAGCCGATGGTTATGTTTTTCACAGTCAAGTGTTTAAAACTCCACAAAATTTTTTGCACATAACCAAAATGTTCAATATTCTAGATTTTAAAAAAATCCAGCAAGCCTGATGGACAGGAGGAAACCCTCTGTCCTGTGGGATTACACATATGACTAATATGCATATTGCATATAAATCTTTAAAAATGCTGAAATTGGTCTATTTTGCTATGAGACTTGTGCCACTTGAGCTAGCTGGGAATGTGATACTAGTAATTTGTAATTCAGTTGTGCTCCAAATGATGTTGTATGTGTATGATTTTCTGAGATTTTTAATTGTTTGAAAATAGAGGTGAAACTCTGGAATCTTGGGTTCTATTCCAGGTTCTGGGAGTGAGCATGTTTGGTTGGATGCTGATATTTCTGCTTATTCCTTGTGTGATATCTCCCTGTCCCAGTCTTCTTTGTCCTTTTCTGAAATTTTTATCACAATCCTATTTTCCTCAGGTAAACAGTTTGTTTCTTGCTAAAGGGCTTCTTATCTGACATCCAGAACTGCTGTGCATAGAGGTTCTAACTAATAAATGGTTTATCCCAGTTTGTTTCACTGTTTGAATCCTTTCCAGCTTTTCACAGTCCTGTCTGCTGGTCTCAGGTTTCTGTCCACTATTCTCAGTTTCACATCCAGTTCTCTGTCATAAAAAGAATCTCTCCTCTTTGTGTTGTGCATTTCCATTGGCTCCTGTTCTGTCTTTTCTGTCTTCTGTAGTTTTCCACCTTCAATTTTGTGCTTCATTCTTCCTGGCTTCCCTCATCTGAATTTGTATTTTCCTTTCCTGCCTGTCTTCCTACCCATCTCAGACTTGGTCTGTATCCCAAACTCAAGATTGTGTTCACTGTGTCAACTGTATCACCTTTTTCCCACACTGCAGTTCTTTCTCTAGCCAAAATTTATTGGTTCTTCTCTTTTCCACCCTTTTGTTCATGTGAATAGCTTATGTTTTCATACTTGTTGGATCCATCAGGGGTATCACTGAGAATAAATTTAGATGCCAGTGGTCCTTGCTGATAGTCGGGAAAACAAGCAGGCCTGTCAAGAGATGGGCTTGACTTTATGGGGAGCTCATGTCTGAGCTGCAGTGCAAAATTGGGGTATACAAGCAGAGGCAGCTGGGACAGGCTACAAAGGAGGAATTTAGAAAAATTGTCCTGGTATGTAGGGATGACATCAAGAGAGCCAATGCTCACCTAGAGATGACACTTACGCGGGAAGTCAAGGACAGTAAGAAGAATTTCCTTTAGTACTTGAACAGTGAGAAGCAGGACAAGTAAAATACGAGCTTCTTTTGGAATCTGATGTGTCACAGTGACAGTGGGTACAGATAAGGCTGGGGTACCCTGATCCCTCTGTTCCTTAGTCAGTCATTTCCAGCGAGGTCTCCCAGGCCTCTGTGCTCAGTAGCAAGGGTTTGAGGAGAGTAGCTGTGCCAGCACTGGCTGAGGATTCAGTTGGGGGTTATTGAGAGAACTCAAATCCTACCTTTCACTAGACCTCATTGCTCAGAGCCCCATTCAGCCTGGCCTTGAACACTTGCAGGGATGGGGCATCCAAAACCTCACTGGGCAACCTGCTCCAGAGTTCCACCACTCTCATAGTAAAAAACTTCCTCCTGGTTTCTAAACTTTCCCTCTTTCAGCTGAAGGCCATTCCCCCTTGCCCTGTCACTACATGCCTTCGTCAGAAGTCCCTCTCCAGCTGTCATGTAGATCCCCTTTCGGTACTGGAAGGTGCTCTAAGGTTTCACAGGAGCCTTCTTTACTTTTCCTCTCCCTTTTCGCTCTCAGCCTAAAGAAAAGAAGGGCAACAACGTCCTGGACTCTGTGAGAAGGAACAGCCAGCAGATGGAGGGAAGGGGTTGTCCCTCTCTGCTTGGTGCTCATTAGACCACAACTAGAGTGATGTGCCCAGTTTTGGGACTCTTAGTACAGGAAAGACATTGATAAATAGAACTGAAATTGGTAGAGGACTACCAAGATTTTAGAGAGGTGGAACACTCATCCAGTGAGGAGAGGCTGAGAGAGATAGGTTTGTTCAGCTAGAGAAACAGGTGCTCTCTGTTGTTTGATCAGTGGGATCAAACAACAACATACTGGTTTTTTTGAGGACATGACTGAGGAGATGGGTCAGGGTCTTTACTGAGAGGTGTGGGGAGAGGACTTGAGGCAATGGTCATAAATTGAAATGAAGAAGGTTCAGACTGGATACAAGGAAAAGTGCTTTCCATGGGGGTGGTCAAGCTGTCTAAGAAGTTGTCCTGAGGAGCTGTGTAGCTTCTGTCTCAGGGGTTTTCAGGACCCAAACAGGTAAAGCTGAGCAACCAATTCTTACCTCATAGCTGACTTTGAGTAGGAGATTTGTCTGGGGGATATGTGGAGGTCCCTTCCAAACTCTGTTATCCTGTGAGTCTACAACTACAACAATGACCTCTAGTTCCCAGAAGCATTCTACAGGAATGGAATAAGTACAGACAGAATATGTAGGTGGCTCAGCTGTAACATATCAAAACAAAATCAGTAACAGGAACATTACAGTGAGCTTGACAAAAGCATCATTTGTATGTCAGGGTAAGCATTTTGCTGTCTCTTAGAAAGATGCATGTGGAGTTTAAAGCATACAAGTGATTAAACTTTTGGAAGAAAAATAACCTTTTCTAATGAGGCAAAAGTGATTTTTTTTTTTGTAGCTTTCCTTGGAAAGAGGAAAAATATGTTTTGCATATCATGTAAACATTGAAATAGCTTTGACATGGACACCTGGCACAGGATGGGGCATCTTGAAAAGCCTTTGGCAACTTAAACTGAAAAATGATTCTTCTACAAGGAAGTATCTGTCAGCCTTAAAAATTGGTGATCTCTCCTGGTCATTTGTCATGATAAGTATGTAAATTCATATTATGTAGGTCATAATGCATCATTTCAAGGTAGTGATTTTCTGACAATCTGTTAAATCAGTTTCAATCAATTCTGATTTCCCCCCACCACACCCCCAAATATTATATACTAGTTCCCTCACATGATTATTGTTTCTTCTGCTCTTTTCTCCCTCCCCTGCCACATTCTCAGGGTGGGGAATAAATAAAGGAAGAGAAGTAGTCCTAAAATACAAGGAGCCCAGTAACTGTTTTGGAAGACTTTTGGCTAAAAGTCTTCAAATAAGAAGGGTTGCTTGTAGTAGAGAGCTACTGTGAAGTAAAAGGCTGGGTGTATATGCATATTTAAAATTTAATTTTTGTTATTTAAGTGTGGGATGTTATATGAGGAATGATCTCTTTCTCAGGTTTTTACCTCTTCATTTGTGTTTGCTAACCTGTACCCTTTAGATATCCTCCCTAAAAAAATTGGTGATTTCTGTAGCAAAACGTAGTTTCCAGTGAATCTACCATTGTATTTAGTTCCTTCAGATAATAGCTATTAATAAAGCATAATGTGCATAATATATTTTCAGAATATATAACATAGTAAAAATAAATATCTCAGCTGTTGGTCATTCTAGTACTTGATGAAATTTGTGCTGCTACAGTTCTTTTGTGGTAGCAATATTCTGAATGTAAATGCTTTTTAGGAGTGTGCTTTCATTATATGTTTGCTTCATAATCTTATAGCAGCAAGATGAATAATTTTCTGTAATGTTTGAGAATTTCTTTTGTGAGGCAGTTAATAGCAATAAATATCACCATGACATTATTAGTTCTGCATGCTACAGACTCTTTAGAGGCTTGTGAAACATTGCTGTGAATATCTTACGGACATCAATTTTGACTTGCTGTGAGTTAAACTCTTTCTTCAAAGCTTTGCTCTTACAAAAGATTTTGTAAAAGAGCAGTAGGAATTCTCTTCCAATAACCTCCTAGTGTTCATCTTTAGCTTATTATATTACATATGTTGTACCTCACCATAATTTGTTTGCACAGTGACACAGTAACTTTTCAAGATAAGTCTGATTTGTATGGGTACCAATATATTTGTTAAGCCATTTGGAGTCGATTTTTTTGAAGGTGTTTTTGTGCATGTATGTAATAAATATTAAAGTAAGTATCAGTCCAATACATTGTTTATTGAAGAGTTCATAAAACATATTTGTAAAAATATTTGTTTAAATTATTAATGTATTCAATTACGAAAATTTCTTCTTTAAAGGCTTTGCCTCTAAGGAAATTTCTGTTGACCAGGTGTCAGAATGTGAGCTTTCAGATTGCCTGGAACCTTTGTCTTTAGCTCTGTGCCTCTATTTATGATGACAGTAGTATACCTGATGAGCTATTCTTAGCTGACATTTTTTCTCCTTTTGGGTGTTTGCTAAACAACTTCCTTTGTTTGACAATCAGTGCTCATGTGGCAACAACAAAAACTGTTCCTTCTCAAGCATACAATGTGGATGTGATGTGTTGATGGACATTCTCTCTGCCCACCCCCTCTTTGATTTTCTCCCACCTCAAATTGTATAAAGCCATTAATGGCAGGGCACCAATGTCTTTAGTTTCTCTCAGCTGCCTAGGCAAGCATTTATTTCTTACTTAGGGCAAGATATGAATATACAGGAGAAAAACTAAAAACCAAACATAAATTAATTTTTTCCTTACTTTTGAGGGTTTCACTGAGACACCTTTGTGGTATTGTGCCACTTCTCAATATGCTTAGATAGTCTCTGCCCTTCCTTTTTCTGTAGTCTGGGGTTTAGAATGACTCGTTCACAGTTTACAATCTTCTTGATGCATGTCTTCACATTTCTGTTCAATAACTAAACCTGTTTCACAGTTATCTTGGGATTTGTTTTTTTAACAGTACAGCATCTGACTTTTTTATCTGTCTATTGCTTGGGGTGTTTTTAAGTTATAGCAGCTAGGACAGCATGAATTACACCTTTTCCCTCATGTGGCCCACTGGAAGCATTCAGTGGCACTGAAAGATGTTCTCCTTGAGTTATTCTTCATTGCAGATGCCTACTCAGCAGTCTGGGTTTTGGATTGAACTGCTAGATGGTCTCTTTGCAATGGTTTTTGTCTTTTAATTTCAGTGAGGTGGTGCTGGACTAGGTATCAATACTCTGAAGTTTGCTTTGCCAGGCTGTAAAGATGGATGGCAATTTTGTTAATATTGCAGCTTACATTACACCCTATGACAATATTTTCAGATTCTGCAGATATATGCTTTGTATACTTCCTAGGGAACAGAAGGTGTTCCCTAGCACATTGTTGATATTTTTTTTCTGATATAATTTTTTTTCAGAGGCAGCAGGATCCTTGTAATGCATGTGAGAAAGCCCTTTTATCCTTCTTCACTTAATTACAGCGGATATTGCTCTTACAGATGAGGGATTCAGTATAAGTAGAGCAAAGAAATGTTGGTCTCTCAAGGAGCCAGGCATACACATGAGATACAGAGAGATCAGCATAATTTAAAATGCTCGTTTGATTTTCCTCTACAACATACTGCAGCGTCATGCATAGGTAATGTTAATAATTCTGCAGAATCTGTGTCTGCAGAAGAGCTGAGAGAACATGGTCTGTATTGAGCTGCTTCCTCCTAAGGCCCTTCTGATGTGTGCACAAAGTCACTTGCAGTTTATCCTCAGGCACACAGAACACATCTAGTTGCTTCAAGCTGTTGGGACAAGGATAGGAAATATCCCAAGTACTGAAATCTGACAGTAGGGTCAACCATGTGTTGAGATGTAACAGGATGTGCTGGTATCTCTTCACCAGAGATGTTTTGATGCTAGACTTTTCAAAGAATGAGTTTGAAATACTGCTTTGCAGATTATTGATTTTTGCTTACTTCTGAAACCACTGTTTCCTGAAGTCCTGCAGCAGATGTGATCCTGCTGTCCCTGCTTTGCAGAGACAGCCACAATTTTGTGACCAACTGTATTTTCAATTAAGACTTCCAAGACTGTGCCTTTCGTGGCATATGTTCATATGTAGATTGTGAGTACATTTACTATTCCAGCTGTATCAGTCTCAAGTTTGTTGTTTGAGTGCAGTGATTCTTTGGGGTGGGCTTAACTCATTCTTCACAAGAATAGGAGGGGAACTGTCACATTTGTGTGCCTGCTAAATGGATTGGTTAACTGCATGCATGTCCCCAGTGTTGATTTGTTCACAGTTACAGGTTTCACCTGTGGTTAAAATATCCTTTTATCCTTTTTATGTCAAGTGGATATCAGTTGTCATTAGGAAAAGATTAAATCTAAGTCCTTTTTATCTGCAGTTTTTGTTGAGGTGACATGTATTCCCCCCTGCCCCATCTGATCTTTGGCTGGTCCTTTTATATTTGTTAACTTTCAGGATCCCTTTTGTAGTACTGATTCCAGGTTTACTCTTGCTTACATAACATTCTGCTTTCTCCAGTGGAGAGCCCTTTTCTTAGAGGAGAGATTTGGAAGACGAGCATAAAACTGATTGTGGTACAATGTAGTACAGATTTTCAGGTATTTTCGAGTCACACCATGCTGATTAAGGCACTGATATGATTTCCTGAATGCCATAGAATGGTTTGTGTGGGAAGAGACCCTGAAGATCATTCAGTTCCAACCCCCCTGCTGTGGGCAGGGATGCCTTTCAGTAGACCAGGTTTTTCAGAGCTCCCTGCAGCCTGGCCTTGAACACTTCCAGGGATGGGACATCCACAGCTTCTCCAGGCAATCTGTTCCAGTGCCTCACCACCTTCACAGGAAATAATTTCTTCCTATTATCCAGTCTAGATCTACTCTCAGTTTGAAGCCATCCCCTGTTGTCCTGCCACTACATGCTCTTGTCACAAGTCCCTCTCCATCCTTCTTGCAGGCTCCCTTCACATAGTGGAAGGCAGCAATTAGGTTACCCAGAAGCCTTCTCTTTTTCAGGCTGAAAAAACCCCAACTCTGTCAGCCTTTCCTCCTAGGAGAAGTGTTTTGTTATAGACTTTAGAAAATTAAATGATTAATCTTGGCCTTTTGATTTTATAGATTTATATGACTAATTTTTTATGTTTTCAAAAATCTGAGCTAGTAAATGGAGCTAATAGTTTAGTGACCCATCAGAAATGTTAACCAGGGTATCAATTACATGGTTATATTTGAAAATAAGTGGGGAAAATAGTAAGCAGAATTTTTTCTTTTTTATTTCAGAGGACTCTCTTGAAGGTGCATGCAGATTGTGAACAGCTTTCACTCTGAGTCCGGCCTTTTGACTTTCTTTGTGTTTATAGAGCTAATATAAATACAGAAACACTTTTTCACAGTCCTTACATTTTCATTTAAATATATTTCCTCGTGATGCTGATATGAAATGCTACAATATGGTCATACTGTGTTAGAGAGCAAGGTGCATCCTGGGTGTTCATGAAAATAGTTTCCTGCTGAGAAGTTTGTCAATAGTGGGTAAAACTCACTGGCAACAGCAAGTCAAACATATTTAGCCATTTTTTTTTTTCCTTAAAGGGGTTTACTGTGATCTGACTTCTAATAAAGGACTGCTTGTGTACTTAATGTTCTCTGTGCCATTCTGTTAGACAAGTGTTCCTCGAAGTCATAAGTAAATAGGGAATCTTTAGGTTGATAACCTTTTGTTAGTGGCTTTTGTCTTGAAGTCTTCTACAGTTGTGTAGTATTTAACTTCTTACCTTCCCTGGCAGAAGCAGCCACACTGAAATTGATTATTTATGTGGTTTAAGCATGTATTATCAAAAAAGGTCATAGTTTTATCTGTTCTTTTTGAAATCATTAGTAGTGTGAAATGGAAGTGTTTGGAATGCTCCTTTGGACAGTCCTTTTCTTGATTTTTGCTTGAAAATATTTTATTTTTATGGTGTTTATTAACTGTCATCACCTGGTGTTGAAGTGTATTTAGAGCTCAGGGTCTTTAGTATATGGCAATTTTTTTTAATTCTTATATTAGGTCAAATGTAATTGTAGATAAAAAGGTGCTGTGAACCATGGATTCCCATCTGAGAATTCTTCAGCTGTGTGAGGGCATACTGTGATTTTGAAGGTGGATAGTCCCAGGTGTGCAGTTAGCTAACAAAAAAGAATACAGTGTGACAGTATTTAAGAATAATCAGTGGTAAACAAAAATGGAATATTGTCATTTGAACTGATTTCTAATGACACTTATGCTATTACAGGTGTCTGTCTCTCCTTAATTGCACTAATTACATATGTGTAACTGCCAACAGCACATACAGTGTGTAGAGAAGAGATATTTGGAAGGCAGACTCATTAGTTCTTGAGGGTGCATTTTGAGCTGCAACAAAACGTTTTCTCTCTCATCTGTCTCATCTTGCACTTCTTCAGCTTTAGACTTTCTATTTCCTGATGGAAGTGTATGAAGTGTAGTGACAAGTTTGTCCTTCTTTATCTTGTAGGCTCTCTAACGAGGCCCATGATGGACAGCACTGATGTCAAACTGTATCTCTGTAAAACTAAGTGTACAGTGAAAGCTGCTACAAATTTTGCTTGTATATCAGGGTTAAGATCACATATGATTGTTTTTTTAACATTGTCTCAATGTCTTTTCTTTCATGCTTCCCAGAGTTCTTCCATATACTACCTTTTCTTTTCCTGCTGTCCTGTTACTGGGATCAGGATTTAGCAGAAACTCCATTTTCATGATTCTGTATCTCTTGGTGTTTGAGTACTGCCTTGTTTTCTTTGCTTGGTGTCTGTCAGCATCTCTTGACTGATGGCAAAGAGTGATCTGTGGTTAAATGAAGCTGCTGTTATAAAGAAAACTGGAGTGATGCTTGGTACACTTTATGAAGTTCTTTGCTGTTTGAAAACTGGATTATATGTATAGTATAGATTAAACATATCCATCTTATATTCATATAGGCATATCTATATACAAAACTATGTAATTATATCAAGTTATACTGGTCACATAGGATGACTTGTACCACAGTCATTGGGTAGTGCAGGGAAGCCCGACTTACTACCAATATATGCTTGCTTTGGGAATGAATGAAGCATTTTTCTGTGGAGCCTTTAACCCACAGTAAATTCATTCCTGTGTCTGTCCTTCATATATTATTAAACTGAAAGAGAAAAGATGAAATTCAACTTCATTAAAAATCAACATGTAACTTTTAAAATTATATTTGCTTTTTAATCCCTAAGTAGGAAGGACATGGGTATAATTTTCTAAAAAATTTCTTCATAAATTAAGTATGAGAGGAGTAAGAAAGTAAAACAGGATTGGTTAATGGATAGTAAAAGTGGGAGATAGGAAAATAACAACCACTTCAGGAAGAGCATTGAAGTGTACATTTGCAGGAATAATCTATTAATATCATGCTATTTTAGTTGTTTGTGGTAAAGCCTGCTCAAGGAAAAGATGTAAAAAATTTTTCAAATACCAGCAACTTAAAAGACCTGAAACCTCTCTGAAATGAAATGTATTCTAGTATTAGTAAATGCTTTTCCCCCTAATGTTTAGGCTCTATAAAACTTGGTGTGTAGTATCAAGGAATATATTCAAAGGCATTTTCGGTTGCACTGAATGACATAAATTGCATGGGTTTTCTGTGTAATATTTATACTGATGGAATTATATTTAATACAAATTTTCAGCTTCCTTCATTATCAGATACCTAACAGACACTGTAGGAAGGTCTTTCAGATTTTGTTACTGAACATCCCTGACCAGTTCTTTCATCTTAATTGACAGGATCTTAAATTTGATAGTTTTCTTGACTTTGTTTGAAGATTTGTTTGAAGATCTACCTTTGATTAACCTGTCTGATAAACATGAACATTTACCATGTCTGATAAACATGAAGCTGCACTCCTCTCTCAAGGGAAGCAGTGTTGTGTGTTCCTTTTTTGCTCAGCTTCCTGGTTTGCTGAATGCTGCTTGCATCTGTTCTTTGCCTTCCCACAGAGGAGCAATGGCAGTAGTACAGAATTGATACTATCTTTGAAATCTGCACAGCTGCTGCTACGGTTCTGAGTCACAGCAGTGAGGTTGACCACAATCTTGTTAATGCACTGCTACTTGACCAGCCAGTTAATAAAAGCAGAGTCACTCAAGCTGATCGATGATAGACTTTGGAATGAAGTGCTGTGATATTCATTTGGTTCTTGTTTGAAAAGCTTAAAAGGAAAACGACATTATGTACGATTTCCTAGTATAATTTCCATAGCAAAATCAAACCATGTGCTCACTGTGGGCAGGTTTGAAGAACTCACCTCTTTCAGAAGGTAGAGAAAAGTGAAGAAGAAAAAGGGCGAGGCATCTAAAGCGCAATAGAAAATGTGGTTTCTTTATACTAATTTACAAAATTAATTATTTCTATTAATACATAGATGATTTTTAATAATTCTGCTGGTGTTAGAATTTCTCTTGTATGTTCACACCTCTTTCAATATAAATTTTCTCTGACTGTACAAGACTTGAGCAATGGTATTTGCAGGGGTAGCTGGTATTTGCAGTGGGTAGTAAGGTGTACATTTTTTAATTTTTAAAAAACTTTACTTGTTTCATGTCAGAACTTTGATAGGATGAATTAAATTCCACAGTTTAAAATGATCCTGCAAAATTAATAGGAAGCTTCTCTAGCTTTTTTATATAAATATGAACTAGAAACAAATAAGACTTTTTTTTTAATTGGCTTACAGCCATGTTCCTTTGTGTTGTGTTTTCAGCATCACAGTTGTCTTTCAGTGACATGTATGCTACTGTCTTTCTTCTTCTATAAAGCTTGCTGATTTAGTTTTTTTTTTTTCCTAGGACTGTCAAACATTGTATTTTGGTAAGATAGACTTTCTCTTTTGAACTAATTACTGCAACTGGTAACAAATAAACATGAGGTTGTACTGCATGAACAATTTCCTCCCTCAAATTCAACCCCAGGTCTGCTTTTTTTTTCACTTTGTTTCTTGACCTGATTTTAAATGAACGGGTTTTGCCAGCATTTCAGCTTGTAGATTAGGTTTCTTCTGTATGTTGACTGTATTCTCACTTAACAACCTTCTTAATTGGGCTTTCCTGACAGCTTTTCCCCCAGTCTTTTCATTCATTACCCTGTGTCTACAGAGAGTGCTCTTTGTGTGATTTTCTTTCTTTTAAATTTTCTCATTATTTTGGTTACATTTCTAAACTTGGTTACTACTTTCTCCTCTTTTTTTTTTAATGTACTTTTCCAGACTTTATCTGCACTTAATTTTAGTTTCCTTAAGCTGGTTTGATTTCAAATCCCTTTTGACTGCATCATCACTAATAAAGTGGACTATTGTCTGTTACTGAGGACAGCTGGCACAGATTGAGGTTTATTCTCTCTGTTAATCTTTCAGCTTTAAAACAGGTAGCTGTGTGCACAGTACTGTTGGAAGTTTTCCCAGCCATGGGATAACCCTCAGATTGTTCCCAGAGGTTGGGAGAGTGCAATTGGCCTTTATCAAAAGTATTTCAGGACTTGTTCTGACATGATGATTTGCATTTCAGTGTCTGGGAAAGTTTTAGTCATTAATATATTGATATAACCTTTAAGGTTAACTTTGGTAGAGGCAGTAGTCAAGCCAGTTACCAACCAGAGTTTAACTCAGTTTTATTTGTGGTCTGCTTCCTAAAAGGCCTGCTGTGGGAATCATTGATATTAAATCTTATGCTTTGAATGATTCTGCTGGCTGTCTAGAAAAAAAAAAAAACCAAACCATACCCAACAACCAAAAAAAAAACCAAACCCCAATCTCAACAGCCTCTCCAACTCCCTCATCCACTTAAATTTTTTGGTTTGGTAATTTAGAGGAGGTCTTCATTTTCCTGCTCACTGCAACTTCCCCATTCCAGTGTTATGTGGAGTGTTTGGCTTCTGTTGCATTCTGTACTTCAGAACAGATGTACCAATCTTAAGATACTCAAGATGAGACTTCCCGCTCCACCCTATATATCCATCCTCCCTGAGCCAAGTACACCTTCTAACAGGCTGGAGTATCCCACTAAATGTGTTGTGTCAGTTGAGTTATATTTTTGTTTACTTTCTGAGATTTCCAGCTACCCTTGTTTTTATTCCCATAGTTCTTGTGTTAGTTCACTGAGAAACAGAAGTTTACAAGGAAGCTCTGAAGATATTCTGCTGTTTGCCACCTTCTCCTCCCTGTGACCCTTTAGCTACCCACACTTGCCACTCATTCCTTTGGAGCTGTGATCTAGGTTGCCATTTGTAAGTCTTGTTATTTTATTAAAGAGGACAGTCTTTGCCTTTAATTTGCTCACTGGTGATTTGAATGACAGCAGAGTTTTAGCCTGCCAGGCTGGGAAGCACAGATGGCACTTCACATGGCTGAGAAAAAGTGGAACTCTGGGGAAAAGAAGCATATGTTTTCCTGGATTTGAGAGAACTAAAAGAGGTCCAGTGCTTGAAGTGTTTTTCCAAATTTTCCCCAAATTTGCACTACACATGCAATGGTGCAATGTATTAGCAATGTCACTCTAGCAAACAGGAAACTTTGTAAAGTGAAAAATGTAGGGCTGCAGACATTGAACAACAGTGATGTCCTCAAGGAATAATGGGATGTGTCATCTAGGGCCATGTAAATAAAAGGGAAAAATGAGTCAAGTGGTTGGGCCAGTTTGTCTTGAAGGAGAGGAGCAGGGAAGAACTTGAGAACTGTGCAGTGCCATATAGGTTTATTACCTTCTGAGTCATCTGCCTCCTGACAAGTGGACAGGTTAAAAATGGATTTGTATTTGGGATGTTATAAAATAACTTAATTCTTCATTGGCCCTTTAATATGTCCATGAAAGAAGTCAGTGAATTGTGTACTGTTCTGTGCACTGCATCAGTTTTGTAGAGTGTTCTGAGTCTGTGCCTTGAGAAACCATTGTGTGTGAAAATTTCAGTATCACAAAGAGACTTTGTACCTTAAAGCAACTATTTCATATTTTCTTCTGTGAAAAATAAGCACTTAATGATACTGAATTTTGTTCCTAATTGTTATTTGTGCTGTTAAAAATTATATACTCTTAGAACAAGGTCAAAGTGGCAAAGAAAAACAAGTGTGGGGAGATCTTTGTCTTTTATGCTTATTTTGACGAATATTGAGGAATAATCTGGCTTGATTGAAAGTGGAATTTCATTGAGCAACTCTATGCCCTTTCAAACCAGTGGTAATCAAAGCTTATTTGAAGGGGACCCTCCTCTACAAAATTGAACTGCAGAAATAATTCTGTGCACTTCTCTGCAAAACAGATAATTCCTGGAAGCTTCTTCTCTGTGCAGTAGAAGTTTGATGATTTGACTTTGTACCTTGCATATGCTAGCTTTTTTAGTTCTTAGCAGTAAGGAATCTGAAGGAAAAAATGCAGCAAAACTGAACCCCAAACCATTATATAATGTATCTAGAAAACCCTATATGAATTTTTAAAACATGTCCATTAAAAAGATTAACTTTCCTTCCGTCTCTGTGGGATGGTTTTTCTTTCCATGTTTGTTTAAAGAAATTTGCTTAGTACCAGCAACTAACAGTGCTACCAGACAGATGGATTGATGGATATAAGAGAAACGAAGTTCAGTTTTTCAGTTATATACTTACTTCTCCATTAGGAACATACATTGACTCTTAAAAAAAAAAAAATCATGTTCTGAGCCTCACCTGGGCTTATGGAAGGAATAATCTTTAATTTCTTTTTCTTTACCAATGTACTGATTTTGTTGTTTGTTTGTTTGAAGTACTTTTGTTGTTTGAAATGGATTCTTTTCATGCAATGTTCTCCCTGACGTAGGTTCAGTCACTTCTCTGCCAGCTGCCTGAATCTGTAAAGCCAACAGTGGAATATGTGGGTGACTTTAATAAAAAGCTGGTCTGTGTGCTTCAGAAATTGCTTGTACTAGAGAAGGGAGGATTATCAAACTTAGGAGTAGATTTATGTGTTTGGAGTAACAGAAAATGCTTAATAAAGAAAAAAAAAATTGCAAATTCCTATACTTGAGCAGTGATGAGAGCTCCTGCTGCAACTGGACTGGTGATCAGAGGTAGATTGCTGTTGTATGATGTGTTTCCTTCTCAGATGATGTGACTTGGTGAGAGTTACATGATTCTGAACCACACCAGCTGGTTTCTAGCTTTTAAAAACAGATTGTTAGGACCAGGCAATAAAGCATCCATTGATTTACATTTAGATTGGCATTATCTCTGATCACAGTCACACTCCAAAAAGAGCAAGTTGTTTGGATAAGAAGGAGCTCTTAGTGTGATTAAGCTGAACTTGCCTTGTTTAAGGAGAAAGAAAGCATTTGGCAAGTAAGATCTGGGAAGAAATAACAATAGTCTTTATTGGTGTGAGGGCATAAATGGGAGAGAAACATCTGAAAATAAATATATCTGAGGCATAAATTTAAGAACAAATCTTGTCTGAAAATCAGAGGATGAGGTCTAGTCTTGGTAATGAGGAGAAAGAAACTCAGTGGTTCAAGATGATGTTTTATGTATTTGTGTAAGAATACCATATAAGATGCTAAGGTTGATCCTGGACTCAGAAATTAAAAATTAATATTTGAGATGTCTTAGCTCTAGAATAACAGAAATCTCCAAGAAAGAGGGTAGAACAGATAAAGAAATACTTGATTATTTGTCATAAAGTTTTCAGTTTTACAAATTCTTTTCCTCAGAGCTTCCACTGGTATCCTGTACATATCTGAAGGGAATATTTATTGGTTTTATTTTTTCTCTTCTTAGTGCATAGTTTAGCTTCTTCTGAAGCAGAGACAGTTTGCCATTCTCTAAAGGTGAGATTTTGAGTGATGTCTGATTTGCCCTGTGGTATTGGGAAAGTAATCCTGGCCTGGCATATGGGTCTAGTGTCTGTGTTCAAAGATAAATCAGTTTGCCCCAGTCAAAGGGAGAAGGGATGGAAGAAGTGTTTCCTTTTTTTCTTCCTCCTTGCTGTAACCCTCTGTATTCCTAAGGTGATGTAGGGGTTTTCACCTAACACTTCTGTAGTTACAGTCACTTAAAGCGTGGCATCCTTGAACTGTATTACCTTGCTCTTGTGCTTTCAAATTTTGTGTCATTTTAAAATTCAAATGACATTAAAAATGTCGATGAAATGTTTTGGACTCAGTTTTGGTTGTAATGCAGGAGACTGGATTGAACACTGCAGATGTTATTGAATCCTTTTTAAGGTTATATTTTTAAAATAAATAGATTAATTAAAAACAAACAAACAAACAAAGATAACAACTAGTCTATATACACCCAGCAATTCAAAATCAGAATTGGGCATATAAATAAAAATTTCCTATCTCTAAGGTCACTTCATGACCTTTATTTTCAAAAAAATCTCTGCAAGAGGGCAAAGTTATCTGGAAGGAACCACCATCTAATTAGTGATATTTGTAAATACTCTTGAGATGATTGAAACACAAATGCAAAGATTTTTAAAAATACTTTCAGTGTTTACATTATAAATAGAATTCAAATTTCAGGGATTTATTAGCAGTACTAGGTTGTAAAATTGTAAACTTTTTGGTATTTTGAATGTTTCAGGCTGACTGTTTTAAGATAATCACAATTTATGTAACGTGATTGTCTATTCTTTTTTATGGAACTGTGGGAAAACCCCCAAAGAGCTTTATTTCTGTCCTCTTAGTAATGTAGGGCATGGTGATTTGCCCAGCCTGGTAGGACTGGAAGGCCTTTTGTAACTGCTTGCAATTCTGTTGCTTACAAATAACTCATCTTGTAAATTTAGTCATAGTTCTTTTCATTATATAAAATGTGAATGTTTCCACTTCATGTTTACCATGAGCCACTCTGTCCAAATCTGTTTTTCCATACGTATGGCTCACATAATGTCCTACCTTCTACTTGTTAATGAGGTTGGAAAGATGAACTTGTAAGTAAACACATCATAATTCCTCATACAAAATAAAGAGTAAGCATCATTCTAGACCTTGCTCCACAGGGTTTCCTCTAGGGCTACCTCGTGGAACACGTGGGCTCTGTATTTTGTTCTGCTTGGCTTCTTCAGTCACCTTTGGCTGAAAGTTTCACCTCTCCATTTTTGTGAAGCAGGCAGTGGAATTGATTTGATGAGAGCTACAGTAAAAGAACGAGTTTATTTTTTCTGATTTTACTTTTTATACGTGGAGTAACCGGGTTGTATTTTGTTGTTTGAATTTCTGAGATACTTTATCACAGCAAAGGCTGTAACCTTTTCATTGAGTGCCTCAGCCATGGCATACCTGGACTATCAATCTCAAATAGAAGTGAAAATAGGCTGTCTCCCTGTCTCCCTCAGGCATACCAGGAAGTTCACAGGCTCTGACTTTGTAGGTGCTGATTACTTTAAATAATTTATTACATGAATAGGAAATCAGAGAATTCAGATTTTTTTATCACTGTTGCTGCTTTTGAGAGGTTTAGAGTTGCCAGTTCACCTTGTTCACCAGTAGAGCTGCTGAAGCTTTTCTTTGAAATAGAAAATCACTTAATTTTCATTAAAAAATAAGACTAATTTGGCAGAATTTTCACTGCAGTAAAAGTCAGTTATCTGAAGCATTTATCATTTTTTTCCTTCATTCCTGTTCCTGGTACTATTGTTGCTTTAATTGCTTTCCTCTTTATGTTTTTTTTTCTTGCTTTCATTCCTTTCCTTGAAGTCAGGTTCACAAATAAGCTTTTTCAACAACCAATTTATTGCTGTTTGAGAGTCTGATAGTGCAGCTTTTGATTGCTTTTCTGTTAAATGGCCAGGAGTCAACATTTAGTTCAGTAGTTTGCTGCCATTCTGAATTAGAGACAACTGTTAGGAAATGATGTACTAACTCCACGCCTTGATAACCCCAAAGTAAGATTTTGTTTAAAACAGTTGTTTCTTCACTGAAAGAGTTGTCAAGCACTCAGGCTGCCCAGGGATGTTGTTGAGCCTCCATCCCTGGGTGAATTTACAAGATATGTAGGAGTGTCTCTTAAGGACATGGTTTAGTGGTAGACTTGGCAGCAGTAGGTTTATGGCTGGACTTGATGATTTCAAAGATCTTTTCTGAACTAAATGATTCTGTGATAAAAACTAATGATCTTTTCCTCTTCTACTTTCACAGAATTGCCTATGCTTCAAAATGAAAGTGAGGAAGAAGAATCCCCAAAAGTATTAATTTGAACAATAATTATTGCTTGTAAGTACTTCTCATTCTTTGTGATGTTGCCGCCACAACTGAAAACTGCTCTTCTGTTGATTTGTCTTTGTCAGCTGAAAAAAGGAAACTTTGCAAAAGAGAGGTCAGGTCCTTCACTTTTGTGTCAGATCACTGACCAAATTGGATCACCTTTTGTTTCTCCCTACCCTGTTTCTCTCCTTTCTCCTCTGTGCCTCTCATCTCTAAAAAGAGAAACTCTTTGGTAGATTCATTGTGTATCCTCTGTTATGTACAAAATCTGTAATTCTTTGGCAGTATTTCTGGGCCCTGTCCATCTGTATTGCAGATATTACATGTATTTCTCAGAGATAAAGCTGTACCTCTGCAGAGGCCTGGCACAGGCCCTACTCCATGAAGTTTTTCAAGAGTTATAAGAACTAAGCTATTGTGGGTGGAAAGTATTGGATGCTCTGGGATATCCCTGATCCAGTCCAGTGCTGGTTAATGCTTCAGGTTCTTATGCTTTTGAAGGTCTCAGCAAATACCATAATACTCATGTCTGAGGACACATTTTTTTTATTTAAATAAAACTTAGCAGAAAGGTACCTCTCTTCATTTTGAGATGTTGCTTAAAGAATGAACTTCACTGATACATGAATTTGGATGTGAACTTGGAAACCAAGCATATTATGACATTATTTTTTTTTTGATGCAACTGTACAAAAGACTGTTATGATCAGTATTCTTAATCAGGATAAGAAAGTTGTGGGAATTTCTTAAACTTCCACAATTCAGCAAATTAGACTAAGGGTTCAAGCAAATTTGTTGCAGATTAGATGCTTTTACAGTTCACCCAACTTCACTATGGTTGTCAAGCTGGTGACATCTAAAGTGCTCTCAATTATTTTGATTTATTTGTGCACTTACAACTCTAGAAGTACTGTGCTATTGTAAGAGTTTAATAAATGGTTTATTAAAAAAAAAAGAAAAAAAGAAAAGGTGGAATTTCAAAAAATGTTCTAGGGAACTTCTGACCAGGACAGAACAAAGAATATGGTGATAGCTTTCCAAGTGTCCAGTGTCCAGGTAGGTGTCTTGAAACT
>VZRX01022887.1:0-152138 GCA_013398075.1 Notiomystis cincta | reverse complement strand
TTTTTTTTTTTTTTTTTATGATGGGAATAGTGTAATGCAAGATTTCATCTTATCCTGCTCAAGGGACTGTGCTGGGTCAAGTGAATTTCATCATAAGAATAAATTGTCTGGAAAACATAGTCTCTTGAGCTTTTTGAGGTAGAACCTGTATAGGAAACCTCAGCATTATATTTAGAACCAAATTATCTTGGCATAATGTTTTCATTTTAATTAATCATGTTTTTGTGTGCTTCTCTCATATAGGTAGGAAGTGAAGGAAGTTAGAAATGAGTACCTATTGAGATTTGGGGAGAGGTCTTCCTGTGCTCAGGCAATGAATGGAAAAGTTCTGAATAGTGCTGAATGAGCCTGTGCATGTAGCATTCCATGAAGATATGAGTGTATATATAACATATATAGATAAAACTGAGTACAGGATGTGTAGTAATGGATCTATTTAAAACAAATCGAGGTAGTGTGGATTTTTTAAAAAGTACCAATGTTGAATTTTTGATCATCTAATGCTTAGACTTTCATCTACCATGATTGCTGAAAAAACCCAAGGTATACTAGTATATTTAAAATACATACTACATTGCATGTGTATTTTTAAAAAGCTTAGCTTCTTATGTGTGACTGAAATGAAAAGAGATCTCTAAGCTCAACTTTGGGTCTAAGTTATTTATTTATCTCTGGAACCAGCTGTGTAAATCACAGTGAGATAAAAACAGTGTATGAAATTTCTCTTCCATCAAGTGTTGCATAAAGAGTTTTTCCTAGGGAAGTTTTATGAAATCAATAATAAATATTTAGACTACTTATAAGTGAGGCTATATAAAAGTAGGAGGTAGTGGTTCTTCTTATAGGTCATTAGGGAAACTTCTTGTAATGTTTTGTAATATTCTGTGAAATAATGAGTAAATGTTTACAATCATAAATTATATGCCCATCACTCCATTTTATTTGAAAAGAAAACAAAAATATTTTGCTACATATCTGGTATTTGAAAATAAGTTTTTGAAAATCATTAGCTAATAAACACATCCTGGGCTACTACAGTAGTGGCATGTCATGTCATGATATTGCATGAATTTTTTAATAAGTGTCTGGTTACTCTTTACTGTCTCTCCCTCAATATTGCTGTCTTTAATATTGATTTGAAATGTATTTAATAAGTAGATAGCAAAATTCATCTTGCTGTCATATTCAGGTAACATTTTTTTTTTAGTTTGGTTTATTTAAGAAAGCTTACATCAGTCTTAACCTCCTGATATAAGGAAACTGATTTCCATCACCACTGTGCTTCAGAAAAGTGATGATTATATTGTGAAGTAGAATATCTTGCCACCAGACCTGTAAATGTTTTTAACTGCTAAAGAATTATACTGACCATAGCAAAAGACTTAACATTGACTTGTATTGAACAAACACTTTGGTAGTGACAGATAAGATAGCAATGGCAGAGGTAATTAGTGGTGCTGCTCTAGGTGAAAATAAAAGCACAGCATTCTTGTTTAACCTTGATGTTATAGTTTGTTGAAGGAATTTATCACTTTGTTTTGTTCTGAACTTAAAAAGGGGAAATGTTATAGAAAAATTTTTGCACATCTTCTGAAAAAAATTCAATGTGAACATTCCTTCTGCCATACAAGCTGTTAAACTACATAAAGGAAAAGGCTAAGATTTTACTCCAATTAAATGTAGTGGCAGCTACTAACAGTCTTGAAGTCATTTATGGGGAATTAATCAGCACCTGAAAAGGTGGCTGAACAGACCATAAAACTGTTTTTCAGAGGAACCAGGTATTGTAACATTTTCAACCTGAGGTGATGTTATTATTGCTCAGCATCTCAAAAACTGTATCCAGTCTACAAATGTGTTCGTAGTAGTATTGCATTTCAAGTTGGTGCCTTTAGGAAAAATCTGAAAACAGCAAATGTATGTGGTCCAAGTTTACTTAGGTTTATATCAGATTTGAATTAACTGTGAGCAGAGGAGGCAGAATTAAAATTACATCTGAAATACTGTAATGATATTTTGATTCTCATGTCTTTGCCAAGAAGTTGATGTTTACAAGTTATAGAGGTTGAGAAAAAGAAGATTGTAAAACACAGGTTGTATTGCAAATTTTAAATCTGTAAGATACAGGTTATATTTTACAGATTTAAAATTTACAATTGTTTACAGATTGTAAAATGTAGTCAGAATTTTGGGGGCTGTTTGATTCAGTCTCTATGAAAGCATATGTATATGCAGCAGGCAAAAGCTGCTGGAGAACTGGTGTATCTGAAAAGTTCAATTGAGCATAAGGAATCCTTTCCAAAGAAAGAATTCCGGTGCTTGTTATGTTGGTAGTATTGTGTAGTGATGGATGAAGTGCAGGGAGAAAATCGGTTACTACTTCATCAGTGTTATTTGTCTAATTTTCAGTTCATGTTTCTCCATATACTGCACTTCTGGGATATTTGAAAAGCAAACATAAAGAATTTTTAGAATTTAAAGCATATAGTGTTCCTTGAACTTTGAATGTAAGTTTTAGTATTATCTGAATGTACTTTTTTTTTCCCCTCTGGCTGATTTGAAATGTAATGCTTTATGATTATGTATATTTTAAATGAAGCCTCTGGGTTTTGGTGTTTTGGCAATCTCATTCTTTTCCTCTATATAATGTGATTAGAAAATAGGTCAGGCACTATTGTGCTGAGAATGCAGCTTTGGTATTCTGTGGGGTTTTCCTCCTCCAGTAAGTGTATTCAGTAAATAGTTAATTTATTTGACGTTGTTTACAGATATACATGTAAAGAAGAAAAGGAAAAATGAATAGTTTTCCTCCAAATTGATGGTTGGACATTGTTCTGAAAAGATAAGAAATAATTCAGACGAGTTTTTGGAAAATGAAAATGTGTGAAGTCACATAGGTAGTATGGGGCTCTGTTTTGTTTCTGAGAATTCTCCTGTGTTGATTGCAGCTGACACTTTGGATATGTATGGATGTTTCTGTGAATGCTGGTTGCAGGATCAGGATCTAAGTTAGGGGTGCAAAGCAGGAACAGTAAGTCCTTTGAATACAGAAGGACTTAATTATACCAGCAGCAGCACGTGACACCCTGTGAGCACTTTTATTTATTACACTGTTCTAAAAAGTGCAGTCTGCCTGTGTTTTAAGCAGTCCAAATACAAATGAAATGGTGTGATTCCTGAATTAAAACATGAACACAAAGTGTTCACATGCACAGATTTCATTAGGATATAAAAATCGCATACAATTACACAATTTCTTTGATCCTGTTTTCCTGACAGACTGCTTTTGGAGCCTTTAACTGTGTTTGTCCTAATAATGCTCTGTTCATAGAAGAACAGAGTAATTACTGCATTTACAAAGCTTATTATTGGGATTTTTTTAATCAATTTGTTATAAGGGATGGAAAGTTCTCTGATTAGAACAAAGTTACAGACAGATCATAATAGGTTTGTTTCCTCACAGCTCCAATACTGATTGTTTTATAAACTACAAGTAAAAAGTTATGTTTCATGTTTTAGTTTATCATCCAGGCATCTTTCATAGCATTTCTTTTGTAGAAATGCTTGTGTTGTGTGATATCTCATCTTTCTCTGTTTTGACATGCCTGGTCACACTTGTGAATTCTTTCTTTCTATGGTTTACTGCTGCTTTTCATAAAAAGAAGAGTGTGAGAGAAAGAGGTCTTAAAAGTAAAATTTATATGCTCTGTTCTATATTTAATCTGTATTAACACTGACATGTTAAGGCTTACTGTTGACAAAGTTGCCCCTAAATTGTCCAGCACTATGGGTTTGTTGTGTATCTGCAGAATTCAGCTCTTGCTAACTACTCCCAAATGCATACACATGTACTGTATAATTCCAGCCAACTCCCAAATAATTGCTTTTGAAATTCTTGCAGTAAAAATATTCTCCCTAACTCTGGTGCTTCAGAAGTTCAAGTTCATTATATTTGATATCTTGAAGACTCTTAGAACTGTATCAGAGCTCTATCAGAATGGGCTGGGTTCCATGGCAGTGCTTATTTACTGTATTTTGTTGCAATTTTCTCCACTTTTTTCCTTCACTTACTAAATAGATTTTCAGCAATGACCATGCCTACATAAGATCCAGTCAGAAAGAGTCAGTTTTAAAATTAAGGTGATCTGAGTTTTTGTCTGAAAAGGCTCCCTGTCCTACTCAAATGTCAGTAGCAGTTTTGTGTAGAAGTGGAAGCAAGCAGCCATGACCCTTCTAGCTCACTTTCTGAGCTTCCAGGACTTGGGTTGTTCTAAGACAGATGCAATATGGATGGATTTTTGTAGAAAGACTATCCAAATCTGCTTTCTTTAACAAATTTTTTAAACTCAAACATTTTAATTATAGTGAATTTCACAATCTCATAGCATCTTCTGAAAATCCTAATAGTCTACATCAACCACATCTCCTTAATTCCATGCTAATTTAGTTTAAAAAACTTAGTCACCTTCTGAGGCATGACTTCCCTCACAAGGGAATTAAAAAAGGACTTATATGTAGATGCAGCACTTGGTTTGGTGGTGGCGGACTTGGCAGTGCTGGGTTAATGGTTTTAGAGGTCTTTTCCAACCTAAAAACTTTTGTGATTATATGAGTCTACTTGTCTGTCTAGAATATTTTGATTTTAGCAAAAACAACTTGAAAAACCAGAGTTTTACATGTTAAGTTCCTTGCTTATCTACCTCAGCGTAATCATGTTTATAATGCAGCCCCTGCCTTCTAATCTTCTGCTGCCATTTGTTATAATCGTAATTTGCAATTTTCAAGCTGGGTAGCAAACTGATTTTCTTGTTTCATTGTTGCTTTTTGATTTTGTGAATAATTTAAGGTTAGAGATGTAGATCCTTTATGTCCCGCTTCCTTGTGGAACTGAACTCTAAATGCCATCCAGACTCTCCTTTAAATTACTGGGGGATTCTGTCCTGAGACTCAATTTGCTAAAGCAGGGTTGCTTGCTTTAAAAAGAATACAAAGATTTATAAACCAAAAACTTACTATCTGTGTTTGAGCCTTAGCCATAGTCTTGAGTCGAAAAAGGGTTTGTGGAGTGTGTGAGTCTCTCAGGCGGTAGCTCAGAACCATGGAGAGCTCTTTTAAATTCCAGTATGGGGAATAATGGGCATCCTTGATTTTTTTCTTGTTATGGTTGCTAAAATTAGCCTGAGCTATTCAGAAATGAAGGAAGCTGAAGGGCTAGAAAAAGCCTGTGCTGAAAGTAGGAACAAGAATGTAATACCTGCTATAAAAGCGTAGGTGGAAAAAGCCTAACTCGCAAGTTAAGGAATTGTGAGGTACTGCTGGAGAACGGCTGAACATAGGAGCCTCTGGCCACGATAATCACATCCTTGTAATACTGTGTTCACCACAAAGGAAAATACTGCTTTTCTCACAAATAATGGGTTTATACACAATTATTCTATGAAGTGAATGGCTTTCTATGTGGCTATGTAAGTTTGCTTAGGAAACAGTAAGAATAACACAATTGTAGGTTTTTTCCTACAAGTGCTTGACTTCCAGATTGATTCAAATGATGATTTTAAATCCTGCATTTTGTTACTTATTATCAGTCTGAAATACTTGAATGGGATTTCACTAGAATTACCTTTGAGAACATATGCAAATTTAGCTTTTAAGTCTTTAGTTACTGTACAGTATTAATATTGTTTTAATAATTACAGACTTTATAAGGAAAATGAATTTAAAATCTTATTTTTAGAATGTTTAGCTTATAAGATAAAATATTCTTCGGTAAAAAATACCAAGCTTGCTTTAATTTCTATAGAAAAAATTATATATATATCTGGACACTCAGACACAAAAATCTCATCTTACATATAAAAGAAAATAGCTCCCTCATTAAAGCTGGTAGTTGCTAAAACTCACCGTGGTTTGACAGCAAATTTATGCATTAGCGATAGTTATAAATAAAAATGGGAATTCTGATTAACAGTGTAAGCTTAATACTTGACATAAAAGGAGCTAAGCAAGAAGCTAATACTTTCAAAGGTGTTTTAAACTCAGTAAGTTTTAAACTCATCTGTCATTTTTCCTTAATAATGTGTCACACCAATTTTGAGAGGAAAAGGCATTGGCAGCATTATGTGAGCTTTTGACTTGCAACTTCCCAGCTCTGTTTTATTCATAGCCTTTACTATTGTACCAAGTGCTTTGAGATTTTCAGTTCCTTCACTTTTAAATAAATGAATAGATCTTAGATCAGTGGTACACTTGAGCCATGGTGATGGTGAGGATCACATGCAGAAAGCAATCAACTTTTGGTGGTATGGAGCTCTACAAAAGCTGTAAACCAGTGTAAATTAAACAGCACAAACCTATATGCTAATGCAAATAAATTGCATCCCATATTTGAATTAGCTCATTAGGTGTTTTTTACTGTGTTAAGTTCTGTCTCCCAAGTAAAAGAAAGCTGGAGTGCTAAGGGAAATTTTTACAGGCTAAAATCCACATATTGTGGCACAGTGAAATTAAAGTTAAGGCAGATACTTCTTTATTATAAGGCAATATTACTATTTGCAATCCCCAGTAAAATTTGTCTTGCTCTAATAAAAGTACTGCATAAAACATGGTTCAATTTAAACTAGAAAATGGTGGTACAAAGCAAGTCTGATTATTTAGATAATGATCCCATTTGACATTCTTTCCCTGATGTGGCCCACTCAAAATTGTATTCTGGCATTTCTGTCAAATCACCCAGTGTCCAAGCCTGCCATATATAAGAAGAAAGTCTTTTAGCTCAGTTCTGTGACTCTTTGTATTTTCCCAGCATCTGAATACCATATAGCCTTCACTATGCTTTGATTTTGCAAAACCTCCTGGTTGCAAATATCACTTCAGTTTTCTTATGGCTGCCAAGTGTCATGCATTTTTGCATAACTATTACAAACTCAGCAGCTCTCTCATCTGCCTGTTTTTCATCTTGATTTATAAACATCCAGCTGAGTTGTGAACAGACTGATGTTAAGTTTCCTGGTTATTAGATTTTTGCATGTTGCTTTGATGCCAGCCAAAAGAGGAAAGATCTTACCTCTGATCTTGCTTCTGATGTTTGCAGCCATTAAGGAATGACATGGGGAAGCAAATGGGAAAGAAAGAAAATTTAGTGGAGCGCTTCAGCAGAAACAAGAATGGAAAAGTCAAATATTACCTCAAGGTTGTCCATTGTTTTTTTTCTCCTTTTCTGTTCCTTTCCCAAGGTATCCAGATTATTTTACCGACAGGGAGCTGCACTTTCCCCAAGAAGAGGCAGCTGTACTTTGGTCCCTGATGAGCACTCAAACAGAAGACAAACATTCTGTTAAGTTCTGTTAGGAAAGGGATGCACCATTTCTGTTTGTTAACTCTCAACTGACTAATGCAGGGCAGAAATTCTGGTCAGCTTCTTGATTTAACTACAATATATTTTTGAAAGCATTTTTGGTGCATCAGTTAAGAGGGAATGAGCAACTGGGAATCCATTACTTAATGAAATCATCTGTTTCAGTGGCTGTTTTCTTTACCTGTTTTGCACTGACATGTTTAAGAACTACTTTCTTCTACCTCATGAGCCAAATTTATCCAGGTACAACTCTTAATCCCCAGATTTTATTTTGTGTTTATTTGTGAGTGTAAGAAACAATTCAGTCTCACAAAGTCTTTCTTTTTTTAACACATGAGTTATGTCCTTCTAACTTCCATGGTCTCTTCCTTTACCTCATTGCTTCCAAAGATTCTTGCTCTTCTGTTTTTTTTTTTTTTTTAATGGAATGAGGCTTCTGCAAGGATTGTCAGTAGCTTATTAATTTACTACTGTGGAGGAAGCTCATGCTTGCTGTTAGAGTTGAAGTTTCAATTTTTGTTATTCATCTATTGTGGTTATATATAGGGTTGTATGGGGTCAATTCAGTAAGTAAACAAGAAAAAAAGAAACCTTTACTGTCATGTGATTGTGCTGTTCATTTTTTAAGGTAATTTTTATCTTACAAAGACATTTCATCAGTTCAGATTAGACAAAAGTAATTTCTCACTTCACTGTGTTTCTGGTTAATGTATTATCTTAGTAGTTAAAAAGGACTGTAAAAGTGAAGACTGCTTTATCCATTGCTTATTAAAGTGTGTCCATATTTATAATTCCCTTGGAGGAGTGCATTGTTTCTGCAGTTGACTCTTTTATCTTTCTATAAGAAGAATCTCTAGTAAGTTTTTGTCTGTTTGACAGAAAATCTTGTATATATTTGACAAGTAAGCTGCTCTTTTTCTTTCAAGGTATAATTCCCTCTTTTGTTCAAAATAACATCAATTAAAAAAAGAAAAGAGAAATTACTGTATCTTTTTTAAAGTTTTCAAATGTAACGTTTCAAGAATTATGAGCACTTATATTTATTATTTTACCTAATATGAAGGAGTGCTTATTATTTTCAAACTGTATTTGTTACTGTTGATGTACTGTTGATTCTTTTATCTAGTTTAGAAAAGTGATTGCTTCTGGTTAGATTCTTAACTCCTGTTAAACTCTTTCAAGGTCATTGTTCTATGTATAACTTAACCTTAAAGGCCCCTAAGTGCTGTGGGTATGGACTTCTCTGAACAACTGCTGTTGTGATAACTGAACCTTTAGGTATATAGCATAATTTTGAGAAGATTTGGTCTCTGATACTAAAAGTACCTAAATTGGTGTTTTGATTGATTGTTTTTTATCTCTGAACCGAAACTATGGAGTCAAAGTAGGGTTAGTACTAGTATGTAACTCCATTGTGGTTTTTGTTGGGGTGTGTGTGTGTGTGTGTGTTTTGGTTTTTTTTTTCTTCCAGTAGAAATAAATTTAGTAACTACAGGGGCATAGGACCCTGCTTTGGCCATAATATTTAATGTGGTTCACCTAAGGCGTTCTCCATGTAATTAGCTCCAAGGAAACCAAATGTTTTCTAATTGAAAAGTGCCAAGTTTTATTAGAATAGCAGTTAGGATGATTAACCGTTTAAGTATTGCAAACTCAACGAATAGGGAAGAAAGAAGAAAAGGGAAGATTTTTTGTTAAGTTTTCTCTCTGCCCACATTGTCACTGTGAGTGTACTGTTGCTTCTACTTGGTCGCAGTTAATTCAGTGCCTTTAAGCCTTGAACTGCACGAAGAGAGCTTCTGTTTCTTTGGAAGAGAGCAGGAATTTCCTTGAAATTCTGGGAATTGTATTCTTTTGCTGTGGAATACTTCTGAAGAGCTGTTCAACTTATTTGTATTTTGTTTTCTCCAAATCTCCAGATCTGTGATTTCCCCAGATTATTCTAGTGGCTTCTAAAATTTTGATTGAAAGAAAATTCTTTCCAAGGTTTCCTTAACATATTCATAATTTTTGTAAACGATAAAAAATACATAAATAGATAAAAGATATGCAAGAATATATGAATACTCTTATGTTAATTTTATTAAGGAAAATATTCTATCTTTGATTTTAGTTTTAATTTTTTTCCATTTCATGCCTGGTATTTTGAACAGGGAGTAATGCTTAGAGATGGGGAAACAATTATTTGACAAAACTGCTAAATGGCTGAACTGCTTTAATTGATTATGCAGATTTATATCTTTCATTCAACATGTATAACATCTTTCAGCTGCAAATTTGATGGTATCTGTAAATATTAATGAATCAACTTCAAACATAATTTTGAAGTTGGCAAATATTAACAAGGAAAATTGGGGCCTGGTGAGCCTGACTTGTAAAATTTACTCATTAAATCAATACAGAGCCTAACACATTCTTTGATTTAATTCTTTGGTTGCTAGATCACATTGTATCTAATCTAGATATAATGAAAGATGGTAGTTAAAAATACTCTGATCGAGTGATTGATCTTTGTGGATAATCCGTGATTAGCCAAATAACAAGTAGGAAATGTGGTATTTTAAAATAAAACATTAGATTCTTTCTTACTGTTATGATAAAGTGTAAATCAAAAGGAAGTTGTTCTTAAAGAATGTGAAATTAAAAGGACTTTCTTTTTTTCTTTCAAACAGTAAATTCACTGAGTGCTGGAATCGTGGGATGGCACGTTACCCTCCGACCTCCACGATGCAGTTGTGTTCACTGCCTGCTGTCTCGGAGAGGGTAAGCTGCTCTTCATGCCTGTTGGGAAGTTAGGATTAGTTAAAATGTAGCGCTGTGTATGTGGCGGATGGGATCCGTTGTACGTTCGCGTGTTACGCCTTTTAGAATCGTTTTCTTTTACACACCAAAAGCTGTGAAAGTTCTTTTACTTCATGAAATCACATCATAGCTGGCTTTGGAAAGTGTCTCCGGGGATCTTCTAGTCCAATGCCACTGATCAAAGTAGGGTTGATTGGAGTGCGTTGCTCAGGTCTTTGCCCAGGCTCCAGGGATGGAGCCTTCACTGACACTTCTTGCTGCACTTTCTCCAGTGTGACTGTGGGATGTAGTGAATACAAGGAATTTAATCCAATGTAACATGCTGTATAAAATCAGCTATCATGGGAACTTTCAATAATGACCTGTTTATTTGATCATGAAAAACAAATAACTAGCAATTTTCCTGCAGTTTTATTTTTGAAGATATTTTGAATAAATCTTTTCTCCTTTCTACTTTTTCAAAAATTTTGAATCAAACATTTGTATTTGATATAAGCACTTTTTTTTCCCCCCGAGGAATCATTTCCATTAACATCTGTATGATTGATGTGAAATTTCCTAAGTATGTGGGTTTTTGTTTTGTTTTGTTTTGTTTTTTGTTTGCTTGTTTTGTTTTTGTTATTTTTCTTAATGGTGGATATTTAGACATGTGGAGGATAAAATTCCAGAAATTACCTGGGTAATTTGTACCATTTTGAACAGCAAGGAGATAATGTGAAGGAATATAATAAAATAGAAAATAATATTAGAAATTCTTTTGGGTTGAAAGAACTAAGACTTTGTTTAGTTCTACAAAGATTATTANAATAGTACATTAAAAAGGACCTTATTAAAGTCATGGAAGATGCCACTTCCATTTGAAATTTCATAATGTTGGGCTATTCAATTTTCTAGTTCTTAAGTACCTTTTAAAGCTTTAAAATATCTAGAAGGCTTTATGGGAGCAAGGTGAGGAAAGGTAGTATGAATACATGTTTATTTTTGATTCATTTTTGCTATAGCAAAATAACTTTGACATGGATGCATTTTGTTTCTCATTAAGATAGTGGTGCTATGCTTTAGTCTCTTTTTTTAGTTGTCATTTTAATCAAATCTTTACTGTTTCATTTAGCAGTTTTTATTTAGTCATTCAGTGCATTCCATTGCACTGAAGTAATGGGTTTTGTAACCAAATTTTTCCTGTTAATTTGGCAACAAAACATTTTCACATTCTTGCAATCAACTTTGGCTTACATGTATAGTATGTAGAATTTGATTTCCCAATTAAAGCTTGAAGCAGGTATTATTAGGTAAATATTCTGTCTCCTCTTCATGGAGTCTAAATAAGTTTGTGACACTAACCACATATTCTGTGCTATGCACTTACAATAAATAAATTTTGAGTTTCTTTTTGACAATGTTATTTTTCATTCAACTGATGCATTGAAGATTATGTATTTCTAATGATTTATGGTAGCCAGTACTTATTAGACCTGTTTTGTTTCATTAGATAATGCTGCATATTTTGTAGTGACTTTTTATAATAGAGCTACAAGATTAAATTAAACCTCAAAAACAGCTTACTGTATGTGATACCTTCAACTTAGCATTTGCTTTTAATCTTTCTTTGTCCTTATTCTACAAAACTTTTTCCTGATATTGGTTTGATGTCTGTAGTAGCTGAAATAATAAATCAATTTGTTAGGAGTGATAGAAAAATTCTACATTTAAAAACAAAAGGTATCCATTTTAATTACTGTCAGTGTGCTGTTTATTTCTCATTATGTTGAGAAAATTTTATAGATGTCTGTATTCTATTCATCTTCTCTCTTAAGGAACCAGGAGACATTTTTAATTGATATATGGATGATTTTGCACCGTTCATGTCATACCAAACTGCTTTATTTCACAGCAGCTAAAAGTTGTGTCTCCACAAGCATGCATTCAGGGAGGACTGGAGGTTCCCCATTTCACTGTGGCACCTGCAGCCCCACACTGACACTGGCATTAAAGCTGGATTTTCCACAATGCAGATGGAAGCTGCTTCTTGTTCTGACCTTTGTCTTTCCATCCACGTGCACGTGTGACTGGGGTCTTATAAATGTGGTTGGTAGCTGGGCTCTTACAAATGGGAGATGATTTACCTGAGGGATCAGCTTGAAAAACCCCCTGAACTCTGTGTAATGATGAAATTTTAAAAGAAAATTAGCTTGAAAGATTGCTCTAGAGCTGTTGGGGAGAATAGAGGAATACATTCTTTTTCGCTCCATACATCCAGGGTAAGCCTTTTGAAAGAGATGAGATTTTTTTTTTTACATTATTTTAGAGAATAACATTATAAGAATGTAGTCAACCTCTCAGGATCCCCTAGAAAGGAAACAAGAACTAATCTAAAATTGAAGGAAAGAAAAGTAAGTTAGCTAATTGCCAATATACTATGTTTTGATGGGCTTATGCCCTGGAAAATGCAAGGGTATGGGTAAATCTAATTAAATATAAGACAAGAAATCATGCTAAATCTCAGGGCATAACTAACTACTAAATTAAAATTCATGACTTTCTCTGGTAAAATAAAAAGACCTTCACTATATAATTGTAACATAAATTTGTAATAACACTAATGATTGCTATTTAGATATTTTTCTGTCTCCTGCTTAATAAAATATATTTATTGGTACTGCTCTCCCCTACCTTTTAGGTTTGGTGGACTCTTATTTAGATATTCAGTGTCAGGTGGTATTAATGACAGTGTTATGAGCCACATCAGGTTTGAATTGCTGCATTTGTGTGCTGCTGCTACAATTTTTTTTTCCCCTGACTTAAGGCTCATACTTTCAGTCTTGGCGGTCTTGGGCATAGTTTACAGTATGAAACCTCATAAACGGCTGTAGAAAATGAAACAAGTATAAATATTGACATTGCATCTTCACTTTCTGTCAGGGAGATAGCTGTGGCATACGTCTGCATGTGAAGATCTTTCAGAAACCTGAGACAAGCTATAAAAATTGACCAGTTTAAAAAATGTGATGATTTTTCCTTTAATTTGATTTATCTAAAGATCTTGTGTGAGCTTTGAAATAATAATTCACAGAATGATAGAAGGGTTTGGTTGGAAGGAATCTTAAACTTCATCTGGTTCCAATTCCCCTGCCGTGAGCAGTGATGCCACTCACTAGATCAGGTTGCTCAAAGTCCCATCCTGTCTGGCTTTGAACTATTCCAGGGATGGGGCATCCAGGGATACTGACTGTCTCATCCCTGGAATGTCAAATACTTTGACAAAATGTCTGATATGTTGACATTTTGCGTTCCCAGAAGAGTATGAAATAAAAGAATTAATGTGGCAGCCACGTTACAGTACAAAGTTGACAGTTAAGTGTTGTTGGAACTCATGTGTAATTAGATACACCACATTTCAGATACAGACTGTTTAATGTTTTTTTCAGAATGTTCTTTCTATTCATTCAGCTAGTTCAGCATCTTTATTTTATATTTAACTCTACTGTGACCTTACTTGTGAAAAGAATAATGTCATCTTCAGAAACTGATAAAAATCAGGTAACACCTGTGAAGGCTTGGTTGCATTTAGCCCAGTGCTGAACTGATATTTCATAGAATTACCAATGACAGCTAAAGCCCCTTCCTAATGAGCCTCAAAGGTCATCAATACACAGTTCTACACACTGATGAACTGATTTTCCCCCACTTTTGATTTTTTCCTCATTAAGCATCTTGACGACCTCCAGTTCATTGCTATTAGACTTTTTCACCTCATGTTTCACCTTGTTTTCCAAACACTTATGAATGTATCAAACTGTATGAAGTCTGCCATGGGTGCAGAGAGGTCCCTGCCCACTCTTTCCACTTCCACTGCTTGCCTAGTCTTACTGTATGTTTATTCTCTTCTCATGGGATGGGGACTCACATGATGATCTTTCTTTTTCCATGCAGCTTAGAATTTTTGGAGCATTTTTGGGACCTTTTTGAATGCCATTTGAAAATCCAGATTGACTAAATCAATTATGTAACAATTAGAACTGGTTCTGTCTTGCCTGTGTGTTTGTTTACATCTTCAAAAGAACTTTAATAATTTTGTTGGCATTATTTGTCTTTCTAAAAGCAATGTTAGTACTTTATTACTTCGATTACTTTCATCCTTATGTTTGCAGATTTATTTCATCTTATTCTTCCTGCCAGTTTGGCTGACACAAATATATTTTTTTTCCTGGCCTGTAATTACAGGATTCTTTTCTGTAGCCCTTACAAATAATTCAGTTTCCTGTTTTAATTTTCCTTTCCTTTGCTACAAAGTCGTTATAAGTAAGAGGTTGCACAGCTCTGTTAATAATTAAACTGTTGCATTTTTTAACTTCTTTAGAACTGTTGGAAGAATACCATCTGTTCTTGATGACTTGTTATATCAATTTTGTGGATTTTTGATTGTCTGATCTACTAATACTGTTGTTTGAGACAGACCAGCGCTGCCTCTGATAAAGAAGATACCTGATTTGTGAGTCTGCTTAAGCTTATGTTTTATGAAAAAACAGATTGGAAAAAAAAAAAGGCAATATTTTGCTTGCAAAGTACTCTATAAACAGTTGTGTTCCCTTTTACTAGTCATAACAGGATTTTTTGGGCCTCTTTTAAACATATGCAAACTACCTCTCTTCTTGAGATGACTAGAGACATTTTTCTGCATTTTCAGTGCTGTTGAAAACATTAAGATTTTCAAGGTTACAGTTATTGTATCTAGAAGGGAGTGCTTCAGGCATATTTCCATAACTGGGTGAGTTTGGAAGGTATTGCAATTTGGGAAGATTTTGCTCTAGACTTTAAATGAGTTGAAACAGAGCAAAATAACTAAATGAAATTAAAAAGAAGTTAAGATGAAAGAAGGATCACACAGAAAAGAATAATTAGAGAGAAGGTAGATGTAGATGCAGATGTATCTCAGAGGAAATACAGTGGATTTTGAGATTTGAGAATTCAAAAAGTGGCTTGGTTTGGAAATTGAGTAAGAACGGCACATATATGCCCTTTAAAAAAGGTAGAAATATTACATTGCTGAGAAAGAGGAAGAGAGGGGAGAAACACTTAAAGAAGACTCTGGATATGCAGTCTGTTAAAATCTGATCTAGATAGATGAGGAGATTTTACCCTCATTGAATGATATTTTGCCAAGTAGAAAATGAGATGTTTTAACATTTTTTAAAAATGGCATGGTGGGTTTATTTTTGAGAGAAGGTACTACCTTAGGAGCATTTTATGCAACTTTTCTTATAGTTTTAATAATAACTTGTCAAAATGGGTTGATAGTTTTGAAACAGCAGAGAAGTGTTTCTAAAATCTAGGTTTCTAAAGTCATGCCTGATTTTCAAATAATTGCAAATAGCAGAATACACTGTTACAATGGCTATAACTCCTTTGTTAAAGAGTGTCAGTCATGCTATAAAAGGAGAAGAAAGTGAATAAAATTGAAAAAAAATGAAGACGTATTTGTAATTAAATCAAAGCTATTTGTTGATAGTAAAGGAAAATGTTAATTTTACCACAGAGTGACTTTTGAACTATTTTGATGTTTGAAATGACACATAAAATGGTAAATACTTCTCTTATAAAAAGCAGCATTTCTTCTGGCTATTTCAAACCCAGGATTAATTGCATATTCTTTGTCATTCATTTGTGAATTCAGCATAGTGTTCTGTGGAAAGTTAAAAGCTTTTTTTCTTTATGTCTGTGACAGAAAGTAGTAACATTGTCTATTATAATTCTTGAACATTGATGACAATACATTTAGCTTAATTGCAATCCACTCTATTTTTACATATCAGAATTATAATTTCAGATTTATTTTTATTTTTTCTCACAGAATATAAATGAAGAATGATGCAATATTAATGCTTTCTATATACAGCCTTATAAGAATCTTCTTTAAGGAGTTGCAGTAAGATAAACACTGAGAATAATTTTTCTCTGGTACAATGTGTTGAAGCAGAGGAACTGGAATCACCCCCTTTTATACAAGCTAAGAACTGAAAATGTTTGCTATTTTGTGAGTGGAAGCAGTTCTGGAGTGAATTGAACTTCTGAAAATGCGGCCATGGACTGGTTCCTGGCGTTGGATTATGCTCATCCTCTTTGCTTGGGGAACTTTACTCTTCTATATTGGTGGACACCTGGTACGAGACAGCGAGCACCCAGATCACTCCAGTCGGGAATTGTCCAAGATCCTCGCGAAACTTGAACGGTTAAAGCAGCAAAATGAAGACTTAAGGCGCATGGCAGAATCTCTCAGGTAGGATCTCAGAGTGATTAAAACCCTTCAGAAAATGTTTGAAATATGAAATATCAGAATTTAAATTGTAAGGGTTGTTTGTGGGAGTTTTTGCAAAATTATATTTCACATTTAAAAGTATATATAAGTGTTTTAATCTATGCTATAAGTAGCTGAAAATAAATTGCAAAACCTTTAAATAAATAATGTACATTTAGTTCTGGTCTAATGTAATCATTACTTAAGAGTCATTAAATGGCATAGAAGTGTTACTGTCACAATAACAGAGTTCTGTAGGTGATTCACCCCTCAATGCTAACTTCAAACAAGTGCAATTATTATGACATTCATACAAATTAGAACATCTAGTTCTTTATACTTCTGCATGCCGTAATTGGAAGAGCTCATTTTAAAATTGCTGAAAACATTAGTACAGCTTGTAGAAGATAAATGCTGACTTGCTGAAGATGATCTGCAATAGATTGCTGCATTATACAAATTCTTTTATCTGAATTTTCTTCCTTGGCTTGCTGTAGAAATACTTGTAAAACTTGTAGAAATACTTGTAAAACTTGGAGAAATACTTGTAAAACTTGTAGAAATACTTGTAAAACTTGTAGAAATACTTATAGAACAATAGGGTCATCTCCTTTTTTACAATCATTAGATTATAAATAGATACGATTACATTTTCAGGTGTTTTCTTTCCCCTTTTCAGACAGACAGCTTTTAACGTAGACTCAAGGTATCTCCTATCATGAGAACCTGAAAGGGAAAGCTGCTTAGGCAGGATGTGTGTCAGCTCCAGGTTGGACCCAAGTATGTGGATGTGCAACCTAAAGGGCTGGGATGGGTCACGGGGACAAGTGCAGAGGCTTCATGTGTTGTAGAGAACAGTAAAGCTCAGTATAAGATTTTACAGAATGGGAGGGTGATGTTTCTATTTAAACTCTCTGAATGAGCTGATGTCACTGTCTCTTTCCCAGCTCTGTGCTCACAAGCACCACCTGTGTAGCACTGGTGTGGCCCAGGTCACCTGTGTAGTACATGGAGAGCAAAGGGGCAATCAAAGTTCATCAAGTCTCCTGGTTCTTGCGTGGCAAGGAGTAACTGATTTTGGACTTGCCTTTTAATACTCTTTAGAAACTGATTTTGGATCTTCTACCTTGCTATTTTGCTTCATATTTCATAGGGAAAATTATGGAATTGCACAAATATATTTTCTTTACTAATGTGTTTTTGGGTTCTAGTCCTGTTCTTGTTACCTCAAGTCAGTGTGTGCCCCACATTCATTTACCAAGATCACACGCTGACTATGTAGCAGTGATATAAATTACCTTTCCCCTTAGCTCTGTTCTGCTATTTCTTCTTGTGCATTCTCTTTCATTCTTATCCAGGCTGTTGGATTTGCTAGGCTGAGTAGATTTCCCTGCCTTACTGCAGTGTCTTTTCACTTCACTCTGTTCCTGCTTTCTGGAATGCACTGTAGATATGGCTGCATGCTATTGAAGCTTCTTAGCTTAGAAAGACATCTTAGTTTTGAACACATCAGCCCTGAAGGGGTAGCTCAGCTTTCATGTCCTGCTCCCCAGAGGTGGAGAAATGCTGCTGACCGAGTGCTCTGTACAGTGAGCACAGATAATCTTCACCTGGAGTAACACAGCCATGAATGGCTGAGGGGGCTACAGTTTTCTCAGCTCAGTTTATTAATATATGGTAACAACAGCATGTGAAAAGATTTTAATATGTGTTGTTGACAAAATGGTGTAATATAGAGTGTGCTGATAAGAGGAAACTTAAGCAAGGCTCTGTATTTGACTGAATGCAGTATCTTTAACTTTCTTGAATATTAGGCAGTAATAGTCAACCTTAGGGTTTCTTGTCTCAGAGGTGGTAATATTTGGCCTTGAATGAAAGATTAACCACCCTCCATGCTTTCCTTCCATGTTTGTCTGACTTGAATAAATGGTATAACGTGTTGTATTGCACAGTCATTGAAATATAACCCACTCAAATTACACAGTGACTAGCAGAGAGTAAATGATTTTACTGATGGCAGGATACTGTTTGCATCTCAAGAAGGAGGGAATAGAGACAGGAGATGCTAAGTAGAGGCTAAACTATATTTTAGGCAGTGATGATTTTTCTAAATACCTTTCTATATTCCACTAATTTTATCTATATTCAGATAAATATTACAGTTTTGGTGAGCAAGTTTTAAATAATAGTTTATACTGTTGATAATTTCCTATGATTTATAAAAATAAAACCAAAACCATTAGTTTATATCTACTCTGACCATACTAGAATATTTCAACATTCCTTCTCTGTGCTTCAGTTAATGGCATCTGGATGCTGGAATTAGATTAGTTGACACAAAACTGTTGACTTGACTCTGTTTAGTTTCTTTTTTGTCTGAGACTTTTCCTCCGAGTGATTGTATATAATAACCATAGGAGAATCTGAAATTCTAACATGAGAAAGCCTAAATGACTTTAAGTACCAGTTGAACAGCCACACATGTCCAGGTGCAGTGGTCAGTGCTCTCCAGGAAGGAGCCAGTTTGAGACTGGAAGATCATCAGGCATAATTTTTTGCCAGAAGTAATCTGGGGTTGGTGAAGTGCTACACTTTGAGGGAAATAAAGCAGGACAATATAGGACCTTTTCATTATTTTTACTGTGCCAGATCCAAGATACTGTTTACATAGAAACATCACAAATAGGTTTTAGAAATATCCTGGGCAGCCTGTGTTATTAAAGTATTAAATCATAACGTGGTACAGAATTTCAGTATCTCATATCTTTGTTTGCCAGATAGAACAAGTTGTGTTGAAAAGAGATGTTAGCTTTAAAACTGTCCCATATGTAGTTTTATAGCAGTGTGTTTGTTTAAAGTGAGGCATTAACCAGCAGTCCATGGATTGAGTATCTGTGTCCTGGAAGAGATCACTGCTGCTGTGAGCATACATTATAGAAACAAAACACCTCTTAACTTCAGAAATCCAATTAGACAGAAAAGATTACTTTTGCTACAGTTTAGATCTTAAAGTAAAGATGTAATTTATTTTAGGCTTTACTGATCAAAGACAGAAAGACTGGAACTATTATTTGAATATGACTTAATTGCTGGAATTTTTTGTTTTGTACTGAAAACTAATAACTGACAGTGGCAGTTAAATCTGAGTGGATAAGACAACAGTCTCTACATCAGTATAGCTCATAAAGGGCATGAGGTAAAAACTCAGTTTGGCTGCCCTTTTCCAGGAAGATTTTATGTCTAGAGAACAGCACATGTTTTGTGGTTAAAACATGGAATATATTATGATGTGCAACAGGGTTAAGGTAATGCCTGAAATTAAGAATATTCCAATTAAGAATTTAAGGTTACTTATGGAGGAGTTGGTACAAGATAAGAACACCTACCTGTAAAACTGTTAATAGTAAACAAACGCATTTACTATATTATACTGTACTCTATTAAAGTATTTTGGCACTATTAGATAAAACTTTTGGATGGTTAAATGCTCCAAGTTAACAGAATTTATCTTAGCAAACAAAGAAGTTTTGTGAATAGTAGAACATTGTCACAGTGAATAGCTGTGACATTAATAATAGCTAGTTAGGGCAGGCAGGAAGGGGCAGAAGGCAGGTGTGGTTACAAGAATTAGTAATCTAATAAAAATATAAGTTGGTTTTCATTTCCATTTTGAAGTTAGAAAAATGGGTATTTCATCTTTAATGACATTGTTAGTTAAAATGATATGCATTTCAGTACAATTCAATTGCCTGGAATTTCCCACTGTAAAGGGGACTGGCTTCTCTGCCCTCCTTATCACCTGGTATAAGTATCAGTCTTCTGGCATGGTTGAAAACAGAGCTGGACTGTACTTGTTTCCATCCCTCTCTCTCTGAATGCCAACATACAATGATAAGAAGTGATCTTTCCACCCTGGGATTTGAATCCTCCTCTACTGCCAATTTATGTAGCAGCTCCTCATCCCCAAAGACAACAACAGAAAACCAAAAGTGTGCCTTATGAAACATACCTTCTGTGCATGCAAAACAAACCATTCAAAACTTGACAAAGATCATATCTGTGAAAAGGTTTTATAAAATCTTGATTAACCCTTTTTTTCTCTGTCATACTTAAATAGTATCTGATTTTGTAATTTTCCCCTGCTTGCTTCTTTTTACACAAGAATGTGTAAGGAGGAGAATTAAGATTTTAAGGCAGGGATAGGTACTTGTTTGGGATATTCTGGTTTATTTCCCATTGCAACCATTTGTATGTTTGATTTCACAAAATTCATTAAGTTCTTATGAATTTATGATTTTAAAAATAGTTTTAATTTATTACCCATATTGGTCAAGAGTAGTTCATATTTTTGTAGGGATTTTTGGTGAGCATATTTTTTGATACTTATTTTGTAAGATGTACCTTTTCAAGAATGCAGGTTGGATTTGTGACATTCTTTTGAAAATGGCTTGAAATAAAAAAATACTCCTTTAGGAACTGAGTACACTTTTGTGGTACATTTCTGATTACTTGAAATTACATCAGGTACCACATAGTTTTCATGGTGTATTTGAAAAGCCTTAGGTGAGAACTTGCTGTAGTTTTTATTTTGCCAATATGATGCTTTGTAAAATCCTTGCTTGCGGGCTACAAGGAGGCACAGATGTATATTAATGATGCAGAAGATAAATGGAATTAAAGGTGTTTGTTATTATCTGAGTTTTACAAATTATGTGCATGAATATTGTGGTATAGTGAGATTTGGAGAGTTACCATAGTCTGTATATGATTATAAACAATATTTTGTGAGCAGATCTGGATTAATTTTAGAAGCAGTCTAGATTTCATTAGTGCAAAATAGTAATAAAACTGAGTTTTTTGTAGGTTGTTGCTTTACTATTGTATATCCAGTTGAACTGGAAGAGCCCTTTCAAGGACACTTATTACAGATGTAGTAGATGTGAGAGCAAAAATGGAAATCTTTAGTACAATTTTTGTAGTTATTTAAGGGTAACTTGATAGGGAGTAATAATCAAATCAAAGTATTACATAATAGTGTTTCCTAAATAGTAGTTTTACCTAAACCAGTAGTTTTACCTAAAAGTTTTACTTACTATTAGGATTATGATATGACTGTTAAAGACTGTCCCTGTTTCATATAGATGATAAAAGGCTTTTAGGAGGAGGAGAGCTTAAAATTACAGCTTTCATAATGTCCCATTTTCTTGGATGGAGACTGAAGCTGTGCATGCCTTAATCCTTGTCCTAGGCTTTCTTTATTTTTGCAATACATGAATGGTTCTTAGTATTTATGTGCTTCTTTGTGTATTACTGGGTGGTAGTCAAATTTTTATATTTTTAGGGTATTTTGATGGAAGATAAACCTGGCAGTTTAGGAATCAGTAATTTCAGAGTTCTCCTCAGGGAAATAGAGAATCTTGTTAAATGGATTCAGACTGTGTTCATGTTACCAATACATCACATTTGGACTGTATTTGCTTCCTAGAGTGTTTTAAATATTGCATTTTGTAGAACCTGCAATTCTTTTAATAAATATGATAATCTGTTTCTTACTGTGAATGAGGAGTGTGTTAAAAAGCAGAACAGGAGTGGAAAAGGGCAAAATGTCATCAAACACATAAAACCAAACACCAGTATCTCTGCACATTATTCTTATAGTTCTGAATGTAGCTTCAGAAAGAAGAGATCAGATTTGAATTTTGAAAGAGCACTACAGTTGCTTTAATCTAGCTGGTGCTGAGGCTGGTGGAGAATCCAAACTCAAGATCAATTAATCATAAGCAACTCTATTAAAGTACTTGTGTCGATTACTCTGGGCAGTTTTTGGGTCTGTTAAACCTGTAAAGAGCATTAAAGAGGCTTGGATCCAAGAATAGCTTTGGGTTGATAAAAAATTAAATATTAAAGTACAGTTTTCTATTATGTGTATTTAAAATATCTCAGTTTTGAAGCTGAGGGTATTGCACTGGCCAGTGTGTGAAGAATGAAGATAATTGAACTAAATGATGGGCTCCTCTGCTCTTTTTACTGTTTTTTGTGCAATTCTGAGTTAAGGGAAGGAAGATGTGCAGTGGATATAAATCAGCACTGATCAGGGCTGTACTGATCTAAATTGATAAGGGATGCGAGCTCTTTATTGGCAGATAACACTGACTCTTTCCTTTCAGTTTCATCTAAGAAGGATGAAGTGACAGCTTGTATTCTTTTTGTTTATGTGTGCTAGTGGTCATTAATAATTGAACATGATTTTCTTCTTGGGGAAGAGAAAAATGTGAAAGGAGAAAAGGCAATCATAATGTGGCTTTATTTAGTTCTAAAACTTCTAGCTCCATACAAAGAACTTGGATATAAATGACAGAATGAGAAAATATTTGAGGGTGAACTTGTTAAATCTTACATTTTTCCTTTTGCTGATAAATTAATGTAACCTTTTAGATATCTTGAAAATAGGAAAAGGTTAGAATGGTTTTTATAATTTATGGGTTTTTAAAAACTATTTTTACAATCATTTTACCCAGTATGGCAGTTCTTCTAGCTAAATTGAATGTCACTATGATTAATTTTTAAGGGGTTCTATTTGCCTTCAGAGATCCATAGAGATCATTGCTTTGTCATTGCCCCTCTGGCCACCTGATGGTGATGAGAAAGTGGCCTCAGTCATACAGATTATATACAAAAATATTTTGCTTTTAATCTAGATTGCTAACAAGGGACAAAGCAGAAACAGGTTATCTCTGCAACATAATCCTTTTGATGTTTAAAGTTATACATTAATATCGTTATTTGATGAGTTAATTATGGAAAAGATAATTTATGTTTGCTATCAAATGGTAGGAAGCAGCATGCAAACATCACATCTTGTAACTACTGAGAATTGAAATAAACCCACTATGTGGTTTACTAGCTTGACTAAGTGGATTTTAATTGTATTTATTTTTGTGTTTATAACTTAATTGACAGTTCTACCTAGTAAGAAATGAAGGATACTCTGTACTAGATGCTTACTGATGTGGTTTTATATTACTGTTTAGAATCATCTTAGTTGAGATGAATTTACTTTAAACTCACCTCTCATATTTTAAGGAGTAAAATAGCTGTCAGGACTTAGTTTGGTAAGAGTAATTTTGGTAGGAATTCCTGTTTTTCAATACGAATTCTTATTCATAAGTATGCATAATTACTAGGATACTCTGCACTAGAAGTCACCTGCATACAGGATGCCATGAGACCAGACAAAGATGTCAATTCAAACACTTTTCCCTTAAATGTTGTCTTATCTCCAACTCAGTTGAAGTACTTGTAGAGGGTAATAACAGCCAAGCTGTGCTGGTTGCAGAGAAGAATCTTTTCCTTAATTTTGAGACTGGATGAAAGTGAGGAAGACAGCAATTCCAAGTCTGATGAGGTAACAGATGTAGAGACACAACTAAAAACAGAACAAGCTATCTTAGTTTCATCCTGAAACGATGTAATTTTTGAAAGTCCAAGGAGCTAGCTCAGAGAATGTGCCCCCATCCCAGCTCTTTTATCTAACAGTCTAAGTATATTAAAAATTTTTATTGCAGTGTGCCAAAGCAAGATGAATGCTAAATGGGAAAATGGTAGCTTTGTTTTTAAGATCTTAATTATATCAAATGATCAACATTACTGTGCTTCTTTTGTATCATCCACAACCATCCTTCTGTAGGATTCTCTAATTGCTGCTTTAACAGATTTTCCTTATGCTAAGAGGATGAGTGAACTGTCTCAAGACTTCTTATGGTAATGATTTTCTATCCTTTTACCTTATTGTTCTCCGCAGATTCTACCTTTAGGGTATATGACTTGTACACGATAAACCATTCCATTTTTTTCTGGTAGTTTTGTGGTTTGTTGTTCCTTCACAGCTCAAATTGTGGTACCAAGTCAGCATATCACAAACACCATTTCCATCTGTGGTTTTAAATTAGTGTAAGAATGTAAATATCTTTCAAAACACTTTTTAAAGGCTTCTTTGTATTGTCTTGTACATGGCAATACAATACTGTATCTCAGTATGATGTAACACTGTACAAATGTACAAATTCGTTGTAGAAACAAATTTACAAATGGATTGTTGAAACAGAGTATATTTAGGGAGTGCAGGTGTTTAAGATTGGGATATTTTACACAGTTCTGACATGCTTGTTCCATCAGTACATGAAAAAGCAGATGTACAAGCAGTTAATTCCTTTTTATTTACCATGGTAGTTTTAGAACACAAATATTTTTTCAGTAATTTAATTATCCCTAGTAGGACAGGGATAGGAGAGCTTTCAATAGGAAGCTTTAAGACTGCAGAATTTTTTACTAAATTTCTGTCAGGCTACGTAGCTGCTTCTTCCACCTGTCCTGCCCCCTTCTGAAAAAATGTGCTTAAATGCTATGCTTCATGTGATACACCTTTCTGATGCTGACATTATTTGTTCTCTTCAGCTGTTCCAGGGAAAATGAACTTTTCATCAGCCCCTGAAATTTTACTGGCATTTAGTTATCCAGACTTGAGAGACATTAAAGTTATATCCTGAGAGACATTAAATAATATCTCAGTAGGATATTTAGATATTTATTAATTTCTATTTTACATGGAAGGTGCTCCCTTAAACCACTGTTTCTTCCATGTTAGAGGCATCTTTTGTCTGCAAGGACTCTTCCTGTATATGGTGCTGTGAAACTGTGTATTTGTGTGTGGAGAGAATATCTGTTTCTTTTTATGCTCATATTCCTTTATGAATGAAGAATCATCTTCATGTTCTGCAAGAATTCTGCAGTTCTCAAGAATTCTCACTGCATGTCTGCTTGCTCTTTTTCTTTTTAGGGTCAGCTCTTACAAAAGCTTATAAAATGTGGAATAATTTTTAACCAGAAGTGTAATTTCTCTTGAAATGAAAAGGGTTTTTATTTTCCCTGCATTAAATTTGAGGCAAATAGAAGTATAGGATAAGAATATGTTATTGTGCTTTTAAAATCTTGTTTATGTGTTTAATTTCTTTTGGTTTTAAGAAAATCTGATGCAGGTTTATCAGTAAAACAGCATGAATGAAAATGAGAGGCGAGCTGAATTGTTAATGCAAATAATGTATCAAATAATTCTATTTGTGAATCATGCAATATTTTTATTTTTTTTATCCTAGGATACCAGATGGTCCCGTTGATCAGGGCCCAGCTGCAGGAAAGGTACATGCTTTAGAGGAGCAACTTCTAAAGGCCAAAGAACAGATAGAAAACTATAAGAAGCAGACAGGAGATGGTTGGTAGATAAGTTTTCTTTTACTTCTAAACCAAGTTTTGGTGTTTTAGTATTTCATATCACAAATATACTTGCCTCTTAGCAAGTAATTCAGCTACAAGTACTGATGCTTTTATGCCTTTTATTTTCTTTTGCTTTTTTAAAGTTGAAGGCCTTGGAAAAGACCATGAAATACTGAGGAGGAGGATTGAAAATGGGGCTAAGGAACTTTGGTTTTTCCTCCAGAGTGAACTGAAGAAGCTGAAAAATCTAGAAGGAAATGAACTGCAAACACGCATTGATGAATTTCTGTCTGATTTGGGTCATCAGGAAAGGTACTTGCATTAGTTGGTTCTGACCTTTAATTTAACTGTCATTATGTTGTTTAAACATATGTGGCAATTACATTTTTCATGTTGTCAGTCATCAGGCCACCTTATTGTTGGAGTACTTTTTGTATTATATTAAAATATTCAGTAAGAGTTTTGATCATGCTGAACAAAATGAATCCAGGAAGTGTCAAGAATTCAGTGACATCTGTCTTTAAACATATTGCATTTATAACTCTTTTCCCAACAGGATTGCAATGAGAGTTTGTATCATCAGTTACATGAAAATAGTTGAATTAACTAAATGTGCTACCTTAAACAAGTATCAGTGTTCTGAAAAAAGCTGTGATCTCCATGTGTGAACATCAGTAATAAAGCAAGAGCCTTTGAAAATAATACTGTGGTAAAAAGAAAATATCATAAGAATTTTCAATTCCTTAGAAATAATATAAACACTATGTAAAAAATAAAGACAATATGAATTTGATTATTGATGTGGGCAAATAGTATAGGCCATTAAATTTTGTAATTTAATATTCCACAATTCCAAAATCCATTTTGTCACAGACTGATTGAGTTGAAAGTGAGAAGGGACTATTCAATTATTGAGCATTATTATTTATATGGAAGACATGATTAAATTTCATCCAATTAGTTCTCTGCCAAGTGCAGTTTTATATATTTGACTGAAATAAAAGTAGTGCTTGGCTGAAGCAGAATTTTCCAAAAGGCTTGAGATCTTCAGTTGAACAGTGAACTGACAGAGAAGCTGCCACTTCCCTGGACAGTTTGTTTCAATAGTTATCTCCACTCAGAAATATTTGTTCTCCATAGAGATTATTTTCATCTGGGCTTCTTGAACTTTAGATCATGAATTCTTATGTACCTTTTAAATTATCTCTGCTTAAAACTGGAGCAAGTAGTCTAATACCAGACTTTCTGATGTCTGTCATGGTAACAAAATTGCTCACATGCACATTATTGCTCTGTTTATAAAGCCAGGATGAGGCAGTTACCACAGTGAAGCCTTGAATAATGTTATCTGTGTTTGATGCCAGAAGGTTTTCGTGTCACTGTCTCTCAGGATGAGTCCTTTTCTTTAGTCCTTTCATTTCTACACCAATGACTGTTAAATCATTAAGTCTAATTTGCAAGTTTCTGCATTTCTGACACCCTTATGTTCTCTGTACTTCTCTCTATACTTATTGAAACCTATTTTGAGGTGCATAAACTCCTTTGCATTGAATTATAAAACTCTGCACTGTAGACCTCTGGAAACTACAAGATGGATCCCATTGAAAGAAGTCTGCATATGATGCAAACAATCACACCATCACAACTGTTCTTTTTTTTTTTCCTCCTGAGAATTTTTGTGTTGAGTACAAGTATCCTTTCAGTTGTCACAGTGGTTATGAAATGCAGAATAATCTGAAGTCTGTTTAGTCTTAGTAATAGATCTATGTAGACCTTCCTGTCTGGTGAGGTCCTCAAAGAAGACTAAAGTCATTTAAGCTAAAATCAAACAGCCAGAAACTTGGTTTTATTAAACTGAAATGTAGACAATCTATTTACAATATAGAAATTTAAAGGAATTGCATAAGAAAAAACAGATACAAAAACGTTTCTACAGTATTCAGCCTGTGCTGCTGGTGCATTTGCAATGTTGCCTTTAAGCAATGGAATTATCTTGTGTTGCAGAATGTGCTTTTTGTTTGCCTCTAGTCCTGAGGAAGTTTTTTCCTGCACCTTTGAGGTCAAGCTATCTCCTTCTTTCCCTTTAATCTTTCAGTCTTGTTGTGTGAATTGTAGGAAAATTCCCAGTTCCTTGTGTGCCCATCCTTTGGCATGTGATGCACTGCTGTCTCTGGGCTGTTCTTTTCCCTTACAATGCACATCTTAGAGATGATAAATTTAGCTTCTGTGGTTCTGGACAAGTAGAATTAGAGTTCTTGTTAATCTTGGTGATGTTAAGCAAGTTGTTTACTACTCAAATGATAGTGCTTCTTGTTGGATGCCTTAATCACTTAAGCTGTGTCGATTTTCTCCGGGAGAGTGCTGGTCTTGCATATGTTTCTGTCAAGTATTTCAGTACTGATTCTGTTTGAGAACAACACAGAGTTTCCTTGAGAATTACATAATTGTGTTCTTGTAGTTGCTATAGGGAAGAGGGCTGTTGAGAGTAAATTCATCTAAACATTGGAAAGACTATTTGATATTGAGTTATTAAAAAAGAGCAAATTAATCCTCTAGTTGTCATGGTTGTTTCCTGTGTTGACAAAAGTTGTTTGCAAGGTGGCTGTTACTGAGTTAGTTTCATTCCTTCTCCCAGGGAGTAGCTGTCATCAGGGATTTCGTGGTAACTGGCCAATATTTGATGCATAGTGTTTGGACAAATTTTCACATTAGTTCCTTTGAGTAACAGATTTTTCTTTGAGGTTTTATTTGTTGATGTAAAATTTTTCGGAGGTTTAAATGTGATTTTGTCATATGACTGGAATAAATGTCTAGACTGATACTTTAAAACGCCCACCATTCCCTCTTTATTTTGGCAATCAAACATAGATGAACTGCATAGCCAGATTTTTTCTTCCATTCTGCTTCCCAGGAGCAAAATGCTTTTAAGTACAGCTCCAAGATTTATTTTATGATATGAAGCAACAACAGCAACAAGTAGATACTGTTGGTTAGTAACCCATGAAAGACCAAGTTTGACTTGGTAAATATCTGCAGTGCCACTGTCTGAAGTTTCCTGCCATTTTACCACCTGCAGTAGCCTCTAATAAGCCTGTGCAGGCTCATCCTTTGTCTGCACTGAGCTATCCTGGGCTCATGGATCACTGCTCCATGTGCTTTTAACTCTCTACATGGAGCCTGACCCTGCTCTCTGGTATTTGTGTCTCTTCTAAATCTGTATTAATAAGCCATCACAGTGATGTGTCACACTCGAAAAACCCTAGCAGATGTAAAGCTAGAAAATGCACGTTTATGAGCAGTAACAATCAAAGAAAGAAGGTCTCTGTGACTGTGTCTTAAAATAGCACTACCTTATAATCATTTCTGTGGGACAGTACTTGTGAATTTTTCACTTCTTGGTTTACTTCAGAGTTTTATGATTTTTTTTTTTTTTAAAAAAAAAGAAGATTGTGGATACTGTCTGAAAACTCTTTCATGAATTCATGACATTTCCTGAAAATCATTTGATACTCTTTATGGCTTCTACTGAGCAAAGCTGCCTTTACCTAAAGTGGTGAGTCATTGAGGCTGTGTAAGGACACCCTCACCACTTCTCTTACCTCAAAAATTATCAAAGTAGTTATGTTTCATCCGTAAGGCTGATTATTAAAACTAAGCTACTGCCTTTTCTTTGTCTTGGTCACCATGGCCACTAATACAAAAAATAAAATTTGGGCATTACTTTTTTCCTGTAGAAATAGGAAAAACTTACTTAAGAGCTGACAGAGAATTTTTTTTATCGTTGTTTTCTTTTAATTGGTAGACTTTGTGTTTTCAGTTATTTTTGTCAAAATTTAATAGAAATATATTTCTATAAATCTGTTTCTATAAAGAGTTTACACTGCTTACTTATATCACACGTACAGAGAAGACTTTTTTAAGGCTAATGAAAGAGCATTTGAAAATAGTTTAAAATGTGGCTGTGATTGCGTAGCTGATTTTAATGAATAAAGGTTGGGTTTTTTTTAATGTTTAAACCTTAACTTTGAATTTTTTCTTTAAACACACAACATGGTTTTATCTTGATTGGAAAGAAAAATATATTTAAACTTCCAAGAAAATGCATGAGTTTCCTTTTCTTGTATGCCTACTAGCCTAAGTGTTTTTTATGAATTGGAAAGCTGTCTTAAGAGGAGCAGACCCTTTATCTGTTCAGTTATCTGTATATAATCCATTGTATTAGAACTATTCCATCATTAGTTCTGTTCTAATGCTCTTTAAACAGTGTGTGCATGTTGCTTTGAGTATTATGTGTCTTTAATAGTCACTGATTTAAAACTAGTTAGCTGGTGATGCTTTAAATTAATTTTTATGCAAAGCCAGAATAGGGTGTTTCAAGCTCAATTACCTCGCAAGAGAAAATCCAGTTTATATAGTTTCAGATTAGAATGTAGATAAGGTTCTTGCAGTTGATTGACAGCAGGTGAGGATTACTGCTGCTGCATAATTTGGGTAAAATATTCAATACAACAGTAGCAGATGCCATAGTCAGTGTCTCTGTTACCCTCTGTAGAAGCGTGGGAATAAAGCCAGAATGAGTGTCTGAGAATAAAAACTACAGATCCATAAATCCAGTTATTAAATTAGCAAGAGAAGCTTGTCTGATAACTCTGCTGATAAAGATAGGTCTGCCCTAATTTGATTTATCTCAATGTTTACTGCTTAAATGCTGTGTCTTTGGAAGTAGTTTCCTAGTGGGGCTATGCAGCCTGCTCCTCTCACTCCTGTACAAGGGGGAGCCTTGGCTAATGAGGTCTGTGCTTCCGGTGCTAACAAGTGCTGCCAACAGCTTGACAAGACCACTTCAAATGTTGTTAGGAAATTTATTTGTCTTACCCTCACACTGTTTTTTGGTCACCTCCCAAATTTCTCTGTCTTTGTTCTGTTACTTCTTGTTCTAGCGATCAAACTTGTGGTTTATCAAGAATTTCAGGCAATAAATTGCAGCATCTGAGATTCAGATGAACGTATTAGGAAAAGTTGTTCAAACTTGGAACTTTATCACTGTTATGGAGAAATGTTTAGCAATATTAAATATTCTCAATCTGTGAAACCAGCTCTGAAATTACTGGTTCTCAATTGAGCCACCTTTTATTTTAGAATAAATATTAATATTTCTATAAACACTTTGAATAGTTTGTCTCCAGTTTTGTATTTCTTCCCAAAAGCCACAGGGATAAAAAAAAGAAATCTTTTCCAGGATGATGCTGTTTGGACAAAATCAGTAATTTTGACTGATCTGCAATTTTAACAAATAAATGTCATATAACATTTTTCTTTTCATGTGGATGAGTTCTTTATCCTCTCATTTGGCCAATGAAAAGTTATAACCCTAAGAAGAGAATCTCTAGTTTATTAAATAATGTCAAATTTAGTTTCTGAAAACTCCTTGAAATTCATGTTTTGCAGTATAAACTTGCATGGCCATGAGTCTGTTTAAAATTTTTGCTTTTTAATTGCTAATTGGTCTGGAACATTTCATCTGGATGAAGGACACAGTCGATGTGTCTTGGCTGCTGTTCGAATTGGGCAGTAGGAGATTGCATGAAGAAACTGTTTTTGAGGCTGCAATTGAAATATCTCTTTAATTGTCTTTTATTTCATTTAATCCTCCGATTTAGTAGTGTTAAGATTGTTTTCCATTATTGTTTATAGGTCAATAATGACCGACTTGTACTACCTCAGTCAAACAGATGGAGCTGGAGACTGGCGAGAAAAAGAGGCCAAAGATCTAACAGATTTGGTACAGAGGAGAATAACTTATTTACAGGTAAGAGGAGAGAGCTTTTGAATTGAGGGAAACATTTTCTTCTTATATTCATAGTACTTAGATAAAACATGCAATAGAATAATTACAGCACAATTTAAAGTGAATGTTGGTATATTAACGAATTTTGTAGAATGGAAATGATTACATTTGTTTCAAACTTATTTTATATGTATATGGAAGGGAATATTCCAAGGCAATCTTTGGGGTTTGGATTTTTGTTGTTGCCTATTTTGTTTTTTTTTGTTTCTTTGTTTGTGAGGGGTTTTTTTGATCCATGGTTTTTACTGGGCTGTACTTCTGTTTGAATTCTTTGTCTTACTGTAAAAGATAATTCTCTGGTTGATTTTTTTTTTTTTTGAGTATCAAAATGCACAAATATGTTTGCATAGTTTTAAAAATAAAATTATAGAAGTCCTTGTATCCAATTCCTGAACTAGCAGCCCATTTTTAAAAACATAAGGAAGCAAAATTGAAATGCTTGTGTTGTGTGTTGTCTAGTCCTAGATTATTTCAACAGATGTTTAAGACTTCTCTAGATGCTCTTATTTTTGTGTGTATAAGGCCTTTTTTAATATATGTGCATGTGTGTGTATGAAATTTAAACAAAACTTGATCTGAAGGTGTTGGGACTTTTTTTCATGACTGCATGCATGCAGCTATTTATGTAGTGATCAAAAAGATATTTAATATTGTATGTTTTATTTGTACTTGGTTAATTTTTTAATGGCATGTGTGAAGCTGTTTTGTATAGTCACTAATAATGCCTGATCTTTTCTCTTGTGTAAATAGCTAAATTTGTTTCTCAGATTTTAATTATTTCACAGTTCAGCTGTTGAAACCTTCTCTTGTGTGACCAAGCTATGTATTGTTTACTTGTTAAATAAAAAAAGACACCCTTCTGAGGAAAAAACATCTCTCTAAATTGTGCTGGAGTCATCACTTTATTGTATTTCTTCACCTCCTTTCTGAGAACTGTTCCTTGTTTTTTCATTTTGATGTCATTGTTTGGCAGTAGTATACCGTAACTTCTTTTCATGCTGATAAATATACCCTTTCTCTACCTTTTCCTCATCTTTCACTATCCATTTGTTGTCTTAATAATATAACTGTGCAAGTCATCAAAAAGAGCACAAAGTTATTTGCTTTAACAAATATGCACCAATGTAAAGCAGTCAAATGGTTTGAAATTACACCCATATATATACCTCTATTAATGATAAAACTGTATTAAAAAATAAAATCAAATCAAAACTTCAAGAACCCTTGCCCCTCAAGTCCTTGCCAAAAAGAATTATATGGGACATATTTGTAATTTATTTTGTTAGTTAAGTATGAAAGTACTGTATAGCATTTTTCTGGTACATGTTGAACTGTGACAGCTGCATTATTTTGGGACATCTCCCTGGGAAGTCATTTAGCTGAATGATTGTGAATAGTGATGACTGCTACTTCATTTGGATGACATTACCATAAATTTGATTTAATGAGGCTACATGTAACTAGTTCCCTATAGTTAGAGCAACATTTAAAAAGCTGAGACCTTATATTTAAGGAAAAGGCCTTATTTTCAGAGAATTTTCATCAAACAATTGAAGAGAATGTGCAGGAGAAGTCAGATAAGAGCACCTGTGGTACCCTAATCAAGTGAGTAAATGATTATGGAGGCAGCAGTTTTGTGGCCCTTCTCTTTTGTGCTTATTTTTGTTCTGTTTATTTTAGGAAGTTTGTGATTCAGCATGCAGTCTCGCAATAGCAGAATATTTTTACCTCTGGTTTAAAAAAACCACAAGACTTTTTGTTCAGCTTTGAAGGTTAAAAATACAGTCAGGTGAGAAAGGTTACTACGTACTCAACAGCACATCAATTATATTAGTCACAGTTTGCCATATTGTAGTCATATTCTGCCATACTGTTTAGTTGGGGCTTTGTATGTATGCAAAGAAAAGAAAGTTGGTTACAAGACTTTTTTTCTGAGCTTTCTGAGTTTTGCAGTATTTTTGGTGATTTAACATGTCACTTAGATTTTTGTGTCTTAAAGTGTATTGAATACTCTCCCTCACATGAAAATTACTGGTACATATTTTTAATAAAATTGCTCAAGCTAAAATGTCAACAACAATAAAAAAGGCTCTGGGCACTTTGCATACCTGCAAAGGGATGCACCCTGTACAACTGTAATAAATCAAATCCAATGTATTATCTAGTTTTAGTATAATAACCACCTAAGAAAGTGTGGTCACTGGTGATACCTGTGTGAGGTTTTCTCTAGGATTTCTGCATGATGGATTGAGGGGCACAGTGTGTTTAGTCCCTCTTCATGCTGGGATGTTTTACTCTAGCTGAAGCTTATGTGCCATAGGAGGGTAGGTGTAAACTAGAGGAATTAATATTAGAGGAAGGTTGAGATCTCAGTGTCTCAAATCAAATACCTACTATTTCTGACTAGGGAAAGAACATTTTCTTACTGGAGCGGGCAGAAACTTCTGGTAGTTTGCCCTGAAGTCTTGAGGGGAGCTAGTATGAAAAGGAAGGATTACAAATGACATCACAAAATGGGAATAGAAGATGGTATGAATTACATTTGTGATAACTAGGATGAGAAACACCCATTTTTGACATAATTCTCTAAAAAAATGGAGTTTTCCAAAGATTTTGGGTAGGACTCTCCAACATCAAAGAATAAATATTGGAAATATAAAAAAGGACCACTTTGTTAATGAGCATCATATTGTGTTTATGAGGTTACTTAGTAAATTGTAGCAGAGTGCTTTCCCACTCCACTCTGATCTGCTGTGATTCAGTGGATTAAGTGTATTTCTCTGAACTGTTTTAAATTCATTAACAGCACAGTAATTTCTCATACAGTGAAATCTGTTAAGGAGCAGGCTTTACTTTTGCCAGTTTGTCATGTGTTCTGATGGCTGACTACACACTCGAGAGCACTGGAAGATGGTGAGGCACTGAAGCAGCACTTGGGACATCGTTCCTGTCTGTCTGCTTTCTGTGAATAGACCAACCAAGAGCCCTGGAAGAATACAGTGAAAACTCTGAATTTTGTTAGAGCAACAGGATATGCCCATGTTCTTCGTGATGAAAGATCGTTAAATCCATCTTGCTAGTTGCAAAATTCTACTTTTATTTTAGACGGCATTCTCTTCCATAGAAGTGTGTAATTCTAACCATTTTTCTATTCTGAAAATTTGTTATTTTTTTTCAGTTGCATCATTCATAGAAGTAATTCTGAGAAAGATAAAAGACATAAACTCTGACATGGCTTGCTAATCTAATCTTCTATATATTGAAGGATGTTTTGTGTGATTGATCAGCTATAGGTTTCTTGTTTGCTTGGGATTTTAGGTGGGTTTGTTTAATTTTTGTTTGGATTGTTTTGGTACTTGTTTTTAATGCAGTTGTATGGCTGTTACATTGCAGGGCTTGTCATTCCTGGAGGTCCCTTTCATCCTTTTCTTGATTACGTAGATCATGAAATCGGAGATAGGAGTGTGATGAGCAGTGTTGTTAGGGTTGAGAATGTACTGCTCATTCAAATCAGGGATTTATAATCCTTTTCTGTGACTTTGTGCCAGGAGGAAAACTCTTCTGTCAGTCTTATTTGGTTTTGAAATTGACTGTTATTCTTTATCAGTTCAGTACTTTTACTGGTTGCTTTGGTTGGCAGTTTTGGTTATGAACACCCAAGCTATTCTGGATGCTTGAAATATAACTTTTCTTCCTTATCCGTGGTTAATATTTCCACTTTTTCCTGGAAACAGCAGTTGAAACTGCAATAAATCCAGGTATCTCACTTCCCTTTTTCTTTTAAAATTCTCAGTAGACAATTGAACCTCAAATACTGCTTTGCCTTTTTGCTGCTTGAGTATAACAGTTTCAAAAAAACTCGCAGTCATAAAGAAATTAGTTAACTAGCTTCCTTTTTAAGTCACAAACTAATACTAATATATGTAAGTCTTAGTTAAGTCTCTAAATAATGTTAAAACCCAAGTAAAGTGCATTATATTAACATTGGTAAGCAGTCACCCTATCAAATTATGTTTCATTATGTGATTACTACTTGATTTCCATAATATTGTTCATAAGCTATTGTATGAAGCTCGCATTTGCATAAAAGAAAGTTAGAAGGACACACCTTGACAATACTTCAAATATGCCATCAATTAAATGCTTTCATTTTAGAGGACACAAGCATATGGAGGCAATGGCACATGTAGAAAGCATAATATATGGACATTTTCTAAAAATTCACAGAGATTATCCCTTTAAAAAAAAACCAATGTTGTGGCTTTACCCAGTCTGTCAATGAAGTATTCCCCAGACACTCACTCAACCTCCCCCATGATGGGACAGGAGGAATGGGACAATGGGGAAAAAACCCCAAACAAACAAAAAAACACCATTGTGGGTTGAGATAACAGTTTAATAACTGATACCAAGCAAAATATGATAATATTAATGACAGTAGTAACAGTAAGAATATAATACTGCTGATAATAATGATACAAGGAGGTATTTTTTCTTGGGGTTCTTTCTGTGTGACCTTGTACAGAATACTAGAAAGGCCCTCTTTGTCTTCTGAAAGACTGTGGGAAATACATTTTTTATAGTTTCAAAGATACCTGTTAGATTTAGTCTTAATTTATCCATTAGATTTGTAATAGCAGAAGTACTGGTCAGAGGAACAAACATTAGGAAGGGAAATTTTATTTAATTTACTTTTTTAATACCTAATTAGTCTTTGAATCAGGTGTATTTAAAATGAATAAAATAAAAAGCTGAAGTTATGTTGTAAAGTTTTGGTTTTGTTTTGGATGTTTTTGGTTTTTTTTCCCCCCAATCTCAGTTGTTGTCCCCTCTTTACACAATTGAATGCACAAATTAATTTTATTTTAAAGTATTTTAGGACTCAGAATTTTCAGATTGTTATTAAGGTCACTTGAATGAGGGATCTCTCATCTCTCTAGACAGGGATCATTGTTTTTTTGCAAAGACTGGATTTGATTGTTGCAAATTTATGGAAAATTTTATTTAAAGTTGTTTGGATGTGAAACAAACAGTATTTATATTGATGCTCAAATATCAATATTCTTGTATCTTATCTGAAACTTTCATCCTAGAGATTTTCTGAAAAAAGTTTCTGGAATTTAGAAGTATGTCTAGAGACATGCAAGTATGAATGTGTACAAAAAAGTACTACATTTTATGTAAAGAAAAACTTCTATTGATTATGTTGTTGTGCTGTCCAAATACCTAAAACTATTTATTTAGTTTGTACTTTTAAACATAACATTCATGTAATGTAGGCATTTGCCTCCTGTCTTGTGGTTTCTTAGTTTGTAGAAGTGAAGTATGTTATTTTATGGAAAGTGTATGCAGATTAAAATTCTGTCCTTTATTCAGTCTGCTCAGGTATGTGTTTTACATTCTGTATTTACTATGTGGTCAGTTAGCCTGGGAAGCCATCCGCTAATAAGCATTTGTTTTATTCTGTACCATTTGTTTTATTCTGTAGGTTGTAGACAGGTGGAAGTTTTTTTTTTTATATTGGATGACATGCATGCTTATTGAAAGAGAACTAACAAACTTGAAGAAATGCCAAAGGAAAAAGCATTCCAACACTGAGAATCATGTTGATGAAATGTGAACTCGGAGTCCAAATGTTGGCTTATTCTGACAGATTTACAAATGAGAAAGTAATTTAAAGTCTTGAATGCATTCTATTTTACATTAGGATAGTGAAGTATGTTAAATAACTGTTCATGTTCACAGGGAAGAATTCACATAAAATTTTCATGGAGCTGAAGCTTCCTCATCCATTTTAATAGGAGATGTATTATAGCGGGATGGCTTCTGTGATTTATGGCGATCGCCGGTTTTTCAGAGAAACGTGCGCCTTTGGTGTATCTTCTCTTCAGTTCCCCTTTTTCATCCGTCCTTACAGAACCCGAAGGATTGCAGCAAAGCTAAGAAACTCGTGTGTAACATCAACAAAGGCTGTGGCTATGGCTGCCAGCTTCACCACGTGGTCTACTGCTTCATGATCGCCTACGGCACCCAGCGCACGCTCATCCTGGAGTCGCAGAACTGGCGCTACGCGACCGGCGGCTGGGAGACCGTGTTCCGGCCCGTCAGCGAGACCTGCACCGACAGAGCAGGCTCCACCACTGGCCACTGGTCAGGTAAGGCTTCATCACTCACAGCATTTCTCCTGGCTTTTTGCAGCAGAATTGTTTCGTTTCTTTCGTGTTGTGTGGAGCGTGATATGCAGTGCACGGTATGCACAACTATCACTGCAGTTGTGTATGTAAGCATCTTTTACACCTTATTTGCCCATTGGATTGAAAAAAATTTCCTTCATAAGATAGCTCTGTGTTGGCAGAGTTTTATTAATATGAAAGTTTTGTATTTGAGATTTAAATTACAATTTTTCAGCAGGCTGCTGCTGTGTTCTCTGCTAGATATTAATCTAATTTTCATGGGAGTAGAGTATTAAATGGAAGCTTTTGTTAATAAACTTTTTTAAAAATAAGGGATGTTTCCAATATTAAGCAATAGAGAGAAAAAAGAAATGATATCCAATAGTCATTCACACCCCAACAAAATACAGAAATAGTTGAAACAATTCCTAATCCAAGATGCACAGATCCAAAATTCATGTTGTAAAAACAATGGCAATGTTAAATATGAATTTTATTTGTACATCAGCAAGTTGGTCCATTCTTATATCACGCTGAATGATTTGCCTAGAAAAAATAGATGGGCATTGATGTTTGGAGGATCAGGTAGCCTTGTTTGTATCAAAGTAAACAATACTTGTTTTAAATGACCTCTTTCTCCATGTGATTGATAGTCAAAACATACCAACATCTTCAGTCATTTCACTAGGACGTTGCATACCCAGTGCATATGAAATCTTAAAGTAACTACTAAAGTTTTACAGGCCTGAAATTAACTGAATCAGATTTACAAAGTCCAGTTTACGGATTGCATGTAAATTCGTGTGTTTACACATTGAAACAGCTTTTGCACATTGAAATAGCATCTGTTCTTCAAAGTTTCAAGATGCTACAAAACCTGGCTTTGAGAATTCTAGTTTGTTTTGTGAATGAGATTTTTTTTTTTGCAAAAAAGTGTTTCTTAGAAATGGTGTGATGTTTTATAAAAATAACTATAAATGGAAAACAGATATTGAGAAGTCCAGATGAAGTTTTATTTGTGTTTGGTAAAGTTAGTAAGTGAAACTACCATCTGGACGTGGTTCTCAGCAGACTGTTCTATGGGACTCCAGCATTTAGGTGCAGGCAGTTTTGTGATCAACTTTTTAGCACAGTAAGGTGGAAAATAGTGTTCTGGAGCACTCATGCACACATGGCTCCAAAAGGTTATATACTTTCATGAAAATCTATTTAAATAGTTGATGATTTCCTTCAATATAGGCTCTTGCTGATGAAAATTCAAGTAATGCTTCATTTTAGGTCCTTACAGTTTGGATTCTTTTTTTTTTTTCCTTTTCTATTCTTTCTCTAGATCAGGATGAATAGTTTGAAGGCTGAGCACATGAAATATCCTGATGTGATCAATTATTTTTTAAATAATGGCACTAATTTGAGTTTTGATATTCTAGAGCTTTGAAAGACAATCTTTCTGTAGTCAGCCTGCTGGGCAGCCACACATGCTATGATATGAACTGTGTTAAATTCTGACCTTGTGCAATGGCTTGGTCAGTGAGGATGAATGATACTGGCAATGGATCTGTGTTCTCCCCTCAGCGTGGCTTCAGTAGGAATCTTCACTGGATACTTAATTGCTGCTAAATTTTAAAGACATTGTATCTTGAGGAAGGTTTCTGTGTGCTTTTTATGTCTCCCTAAATTTATATAGATTTTTATTTACTTGTATATCTATTTATTTATTCCCTGTTTTTACAGGGACAAATAAGTCCAAAATTTTTAACTCTAGTTAGGAGCAGTTTGTTTGCAAAACCGCACCTTTAATTTTTATTTTCTTTACAAATTCTGAAATCAGCATGGATTTTCTAGATTTTAAAAATAAATGTATTAAAATGCATTGACATTTATCAGTTTTCATTTTTCATAAACAAAACATGTCTCCTATGTAGTATAGGGATTTTTCATTATTTTTTAAGATTATGTTTCAAAAATATTCATACAAGTGAATAATTTAGGCAAGTGTTCAATGTAAATTATGGAAATAGGCCAACAAGTCTGAAAAGTATATCATCTAAGAGAGATGCTTTCATGTAATTTGCAGACCTGAATAGATAATTTAGTAAAACGTGCTTCATGACAAAATTGTTTAAATTTGTCCATATATCTTTCTTCTTTTTAATTTAATTGCCTCTGCTTTTTAGTTTTATTACAGCACAGAATTTTGAAGTTTGTGAACTTTATCTTCAGTGAAACAATTTGGATAGTAAAACCTTCTACAAAGAATTAAGAGGCTTATATAAGCTGAGTATACACATAGTTCTGGAATTTTCTTTGTCCAGTCCTCTCCTAACTAGGTGTAACAGCTTAGCTTGTTTTTGGGATTTGGGAAGTAGAGTGAATTCTAATGAGCAAGCTGATGTTTGTCTGATAGCAGAAGATTGGTGAGATGTGTTCTCATCTGTGAAGGATTAGGGGTCAGCTCAGCCCATTTCATGTCTTGCAGGAGTTGTCCTTTGTGTCTGACATGGTAGTTCTGGAATCAAATTCAGCTTTTCTGGCCTAAACATGTGAAATTATTGAGAATTCTCTTGCAGATTTCTGTTAATACACCAATTATTTTACACTGCGGTGTAAGTTTTCCTTTTCCTTTGTTTCACTCATGCTGTCATTCTAGAGAAAAAAATCTTAAGAGATTGTTGTATATATGCTCTTTTTAGTTCTAAAATTATATTTTGCCTGTAATTGCATCTTTCTTGTAGTTCATTTTTCCTTTGATATATATGGTCAAACTGTTTATGAATAATTCAGGTAGGAATTTTTATAAGAAGCATGAGTGATTTCCTAGCAATAAGAGCCAAAATGTGAAGACATATTTATCATGAGATTTTTGATTAATTTTCTTTAAATTAATTAGTTAGCCAGGTCATAATGTTCGGGTATCATTGCTGCATTCTAAAATCAAGTCTCTTATAATTTTTTATCTGCTGATTTATGATGTTATGGTGGCATTCCCCAATAACAAATTGAAAGAGAACTAAAAAATAACTAGACAAAAAAAATCATATAATAAATGGAAAAGAAAACAGATTAATAGGAAGGACACATTAATGTACTGTTAGAAGTCATATCTGCATTTCATGCTGAAGAGTGAAGGGATGTGGATGTAAAGAATCCATCTACATTCTTTAAATAACAGTATGTGCTCCTTCCCATAAGGCCTAAAAACCAGAAAGATCAAAGATAACTTGAAAAAGGAAACCTGAAACAAAGTTTCCTGCAGTTATCCTTGAATATTGATTTCACTGCCTCTAACTGGTTTGATGAATTAATGCTTTTGAGGAAGGGATACCCAGAGGGGAGAAAATGGCAGAGCTCTTCATTTGTTGGTAGTGCCAGCTTTTAAGTATTAATTGAACTACAATCTTAAAATATGAATTAACTAATATGTTTATATGTATAATTCAAGAACGAGGATACTGTGGGTACACAAAATGAATGTTTAATTTATTAAAGCCTATCTGGCAACAGTAATCAAAAGGACTAAATAAAAATTGCAAAATCAAACCATGAGAAGTTGTACAGAATTAATTGCAATAAATTAAAAAGTTTCACTCCATGAACTAGATATTCCTTGGCAGGATTTTTTTTTATGTAAAACAGCTGAATATTTAGTATTGGCCTAAAAAACCCTTTTAACTTGCATATGATTTTATGAATAATACTTTGCTTCCATGTCTCACTCTCATTTATAAAATCTTGCAGAAAAAATGGATTCATTTTTGTACCGTGACTTTGACTATTTACATTTTAATTCAAACAAGTTCCATTTCCTTGAAGCAAGCTGGAGAACGGTGATTTGAGAGAACAGAGTGTAACAGCAACCTCTCTGTCTTTTCCCTTTTTTTCAATTGTGTTAATCTTGAGATCAAACTACTGATATTATGTAGATTTTTTGTCCTCAAGGTGCCTTGTAAGATACTCTATGTAAAGACATTTGTCTGTGTAAACACATAAATATTTTTAGGAAGTGGTAACTGTTAAAAGGACCTTGGAATTCTAATGAGATAGGTCTGAGTTTTCAGAGCAGTGCCTGAGAGAGCAAAGTGTGATCCTTATTCATGCCTAAGCAGAGGGTTATTGAATAATAGCAAGAAGTTATTTTCACCTTGCAGAGCAAAGACAGGCTGCAGGACACTGTCTGCTTCTCTTATCTGGCCTTCAAAATGGATATTGATAAATATCAAAGGATTCTGACAAAGACCTACAATGATTCAAGGACATAAAAATCTGCTTTACAGTAGGAGATTAAAAACCATAATTCAGTTCTAAAATAAAGCAAGTTTTAAAAGCTGGTCCTGCCACATTTTATAGGTATTTCTATATGGGAAGTAGTTCTACTTTTAGACAAAGATGTGGCTGGACAATTTGATTGGAGATGAGGTCTGCTTTTTAACAGCAACTCTCTGCTGCTGTTGACCCCTATTTTGGCAACTGGTCCAGAAGCAGAAAAACAAAAAAATTGCATGATCTGAAATTGGAATTACAAGAGATGCAGTCTTTTCTTGTAACTAGCTTTATTTCTTTTGAGGATTTTTAACACACAAGAATGTTTGCCTTTGGTCTTTGACTCAGTATGTTTTATTTTTCGTTTGTCTGTTTTGTAGTCATAATTTTAATATTGTCTTACAACTTGTGCCACAAAGTTCACTTGTGCAGTCCCAAATCTACCATACTAAACTAAATTAATTAGTATTTTAAGGACGTAGCCATAAAATACATCTGTGTGTTCTTTCATGCTATAATCAATCAAGACAAGTTGATCCTAATTAAGCCATTTACATGGCCTAAATGTACCACTGGTTCTCATCTAATTATATGAGGAATTACATAAAGTCTATTTTTGATAAAAAAGTGGTGTTCTTGGAAGTTGTTTTCCATGTCAGTGCCATTTTTTTAACAGGATTGGAGATAAATAGGAAATACTTTCATTTAAATATAGCCATTGCCTAGTAAAGTTTCTGGTAAAAGAAGTGAGAATGTCTGTATTTCTTTAAAAGTTGATGTATACAATTGTGCTATCAAAAAATGCTCAAGAAGCAAAAACGTGGGGATTGTATTCAGTGAGTTCTCCTTATGTCATTGCTAATTTAGATTAAGATTTGATGTCTCTATAAAATGCAGTTGATTGTTTGATAACTGGCAGAACCATGAGCAGGTGAGCAAACACGTTGTTCCAGGAGGATTCTTAACTGTGTTGAGGGGAAGGAAGGTAACCCAAGTGTGCCCACTGAAATAATCACTTTCCAAATAGCAGGGGCTTCTTTCCCTGCATTTCTTGGTAAGGGGAAGCTGAAACTGAAACTTAGAAATCCAAGGAGTGCATGGAGGCAGGGAAAAGGAATCTTGGCTTTGTTCTGTGCAGTGTTAGGAATAATCGATCGCATATTTGATGACAGATCTTATGCTGTTCACATCAAATACTACATTTTGAAGCAGGACTTTCCCTTTTTCCTAACAGATTGATGCTGCCCCCCCCACAATGTAGTAGCAAAACTAGTGCTAGTGGGTTAGTGGTTAATTGCAAACTTTCCTCATGAGCATTAAATCATGGATCATAAATTACAGATTGGTAAACCAAGTTTCCATTAAAAACTGCAAAAAAGGCTTTTGCTTAACTGTCATCCTTTTAAGAATTGTTTAATAAGCAAAAAAAAAAGCTACATAATTGGTTTAATATTAGAGTTTATTTGATTTAAGGTAACCATTCTTTACTTGAAAAGTTGTACTGCAGTATGCATAGTATGGAAAAAATACTAGTGTGTTTTGTACTTAAATGATAAAAAAAATCAGGGTTTTTTTGAATATGAAGAAATGGCATGAAGTAAAGCAAACTGCAAGGTTTCAAATGTTAATCTGAGTTCTTTGTTTGGCTGCATAAATTTCAATCCAAACTGAAGCATTCCTATGATTTTTTGCATTCAAGGTTTGAATAACTTTCTAATGTATTACACTGGTCATTACAACATTCTGATTAAGTAATATTGCCTAATTTTAAGTAATCTTTAAACAAGGGTAATTTGAACTGGCGCCTGTGGAGTTGAATTCAAGTTATCCAAACCTTTCCTACGTTGTAGAAATGACTACTATCATTTCCAGCCTGGTTATGGCTCTGATCCTTGGGAATGCATCAGTTATTATGGCAGCTTCATGCAGCTACTCTTGGTTCTTTACAGTAGCACAAGGATGGGCATTTCATTCCTTTCAGTGCAACTTCACCAAGTCCTAAAAGGTTTTTGTCTTTTTGCATTAGGGTAATGAATTAAAGAGAACCTCAAAATGTCAGCTAATTCTCAAGATATGCTTCTTGTCTAGATTTAGAATGTCATACTGAAAAGCTGCTTGTAGGCAAATGGTTCTGAATACAGTTTTTCTTCCATGTGAAATAACTGAAAGTTGTACTGAGACTTTCAAGGCAGAAATTTTTTCTTGCATTTTATATTTTTGTTTCTCAATCTTTAGGTTTTCAGCCCACTGATTTATTTCTAGTGTTGTGAACAGATAAGAAATTTGAAAAGCTGACTTTTACCTCACTGATCTCCTATTTGAAGACACATATTAATTTTAATATAGCATTTAATTTAATTTAGCATTTCAAATGAAAAAATAAATATTTTATATTAACAGAAAAATATGTAATATCATATTTTTGGCATTGCATGTCCATGCATGCCATTGTGCTAAAGTTTTGTAGAGAAATCTTTGGAAGATGTTTTCCTTTATCTGGCATTAGATAAATACTGTGACAAACCTCAAAAAATGGATTTTTTTGGTAAGTATCCTAAACTAAAGTAGTGATTTTAAGTTTCCATTAATGTGCAAATTAACAATAGTTTATTACAGTAATAGTTATGGAGAAAGCATCACTATTTCTGTGTGTTTTACCTTGTTTTTTCTTAATATTTCCGTTACATTTTCCCCTATGACTGAAGGTCAGAAAAATGTCCTTTTCCATTTTTGCAGGCTTACACTCTTGATTTTCTCCTTTCATGTCGGTGGAGCATATGAGGTAGAATGCATCCTTGTTTCTTTCAGATGCATTGTTAAGGTGACATGTGCCTCAAACAACATAGAAGGTTTATTCTCTCCTATTTTATTTATGGAAAACTAAAATGTCCTTTTGTCTCCCCATACCTTGAGAGCTGTTTTCCATCTGGACTTGCATATGGAGGTACTTTTACAAATTCTTTGGAAGATGAGTCCTCCAAGTGTTCAAATTAGAACAATACAAGATTGGGAGTTATAAAGCACTACCTTGAAAAGACAGGACATGTCTTGTCTAAACTGGGAGTGCTTCTCCACTAGATGCCTGGACAGCCAGCTGCAAGTGTTAAGCTCCATTGTCATGACCTGTTGGAAACTTTTAGGTCTTGAGAGATGAAATATTGTCTACATGTTATCTTGTTTTTTACCTGCTTATCCATGCCTGTTACAGGCTTGAGTGTATGTCCAGTCATCATATGCCTGCAAGAGAGAAGTCCCTGAAGCTGTTGAAGGATTATTATAAAACTAAGCTATTTTTTATTCCAGAAGATAACCTAATATTCAAAGCAAGTATCTGGAACTATTTTCAAGTATATAATAATTAACATAAGACTGAAATAGAGAATAAACTTCAGTGGAATTGTTTGAAATTAAATCCTAAATTGGTTTTTCAACAGTACAGCTGTAACGATCTTTTTTATCTTTTCCTGAGTTATTTCAACTATCCTTACATATGATCTTACCTTTAAAGCATCAATTCTGTTTACTGCAAAACCCTTCTGCATTTATAAAAGTATGTTTGCCTTTGCAAATACATTTCATGATACTTTCTGGCAGCCAGGAAATTGGAGCTCCTCTTTAACAGGTACCCCTTTCATATTGGCTGTTTAGATGAAATGGGGCATTGCTCAAAAGCAGTTTGAATATATAAAGATAAAAGGAAAAATAAATTGCTAGTGAGCTTCTTGATTTCTACCTAGTTTGATGGTCTCCTGACTGCTCTATGAAGTCGATTTGTGCAATCTCTTCATCTGTAAACTTTCCAGCTGACACGCTGGGTATCTAAACAATTGAGGAAGGGAAAAATCTTTACTTTTTAATGTTCTCTCAAAGTGATGTGACAGTTGCCAAATAAAGCTTCTAGTAAACCATGAGAAGTTTTCAATAGAGTGAAACAGAAATAAAGGTCTTTTTAATGCAGCTCACCTGAGCTGCTAAAAGCAACGGAGGCTCTAAAGGCACCGCTGCTTTTGTTTTGTAACAGAGCTATTGCAAATGCAGAAATTGTTACACTCAATCGAGGCCTCCTTCAGGTCTAAAGGGAAAACATTCACTGGAATGTGATCACTTGTTAGGACACTAAGAGCACTGTCCATCTTTATGCTGTGGTTTGATTTTGGGAAGGATTATCAAAGAACTGGAACAACATGGGAAAATAAATACTATTGTATTGTGTGTGTTGGTAGTTTAGTAGCTCTGGAAGTTACAGTTTTTGCAGGAGCAGAAATAAGACAGTAATTAAAGTTTTATGTTTTAGGAGGGAGATGATAAAATAACATCCTTACAGATCTAGACAGGTTTCGTGTGAGAACAAAAGTTTTGTCGCTGTGCTTTACCTTTCTATCTGCACTTTTTCTTTTTAATCCTAACTTAGTTTAAATCCTGAATATTGGATGAATTTTGGCCAAATTTGACTAAATAAATAGGCCTTGTTAAGGTCTCTCAAAAGTCCTCAAAATAGATAGACTGAGTATGTGTAAAGAGCCACTGAAGTCAACATTCAGGGCTATGGGGAAGTGAGAGGCAGTGACTGATCACAGATGCCACTTTTCAACACTCAAACAGTACCCAGACAGGTAGGAGACATGAGGGCAAGTGAGGGTAATTGCAAGAGTTGTGCAGGAGAGGAGAGGAAAGAATGCAGGAAAAAAGCCTTGGAAGTGCTAGATTGAGAAAAGTAATAGAAGGCATGCTGGCATGTTTGAAAACATTTTGGTTTATTCACTCCTGAAGGTACTGAAATTCAGGCCCTTGGGATGACAAATGGGACAACACCATCCATATGGCATAGGAAACCTGGGAAAAAAAAAGACTGTATTTTCAGTTTCTTTAAAACAAAATTGCACTAAATTTATTCAACACCTGTCTGCCTTAAAAGGCTTGGTTACATAAAGGATGATTAAAAAATTAGTAAGTGGAACACTACTGAGAAATAAATCAGAAACCAAGTTTGAAAATGCTGTATTAAAATTGTCCCAAGCCAAAGCTTAGAGAAAATAAAAAGATATGTGAGTTGCATTTTACATTGACTACTTTAAAAGAAAAATATAATTTTTATCTCATGTCAATTCCATTTTATAATTCAACTGTGGCATAAAGCTCTTATTATGAGGTAAGTTAAAGTTTGCAGATGCCCAGAAGATAGTTGTAGGAGGTGTATTCTGCATCACAAAACAGATAGAAGCATTGTTTTACTTACTTCTGAGCTAGCTGACAATTCCTAAAGAGCAAAACACACCATAACTCTGCACAATTTTCATTTTATACTATATCTGATTTGCAAAGAGAAGGGCTGAAATATCCCCAATGAACCCTGCACCTGCTGTCCTTTGGAATACCTAAGAGGAACCATAAGGACAGCGAGGAGCCTTGAGAGAATTCAGCACAGTCCTCTCACCATATCCTGTTCTAATCAAACAGCTTTCCCAGCACTCTCACATGTCTCCTGTGGCTGAATTTAGAGTTGTTGGCTTGGGTAAGGTTCCAAACTGGCAGTCAGTCTTTTGTGCTGTAGAGCTTGGTTAAGTAGGTCTGTGATTAGTCTTTGCAAGTTGTTATCAGCTTAATTAAGTATATTATAGAAACAGAGAGGCAGGGAGGCTATTCCGTTTTTACATCAGCTTATTCAGTTGTGTTTCTAGCAAGACAAACTGAAATGAAATTGAAATTTTCAGTTGCAAGACAGGAATGTCCTTAGCATGGTGATCTTTGGCATACTTTTAAAGATGTTTTGAAAAAATTAAAATTACCTGATGAATTTTGAAATAATAGGAGAATGAATGATCAAACAGGTTTTCAGCTAACATTAACTAATGGTAGTGATTGCATGGTAAAATGTCAGCCTCCTTTTGGTAAGAAATTAATCAATGAAATGATTATGAAAATGCCCATCCAAGTGCAGGTATGAGCCAATGTTCAAATGGCAGGAAATAAGCTTAGCTAAAATGACAAAATTCCAAAGGCCTTTTTGAGCCAAACCATGTTTTTCAGGCTTCCAAGAAAAAGAAATTGATAACAAAGATACAAATAGCAAAAGTTTTTAAATGAGCTTTAAATTAGAGTAAATTCGAAAAGTAGACAGACAGTAAGGTTCTGCCAAATCACAAAAATATCTAAGTCCTGAGGGCTATAAAGTGATTAGGGCACATTGGGATGCTGCAGCGAAGCAAAGTTATGCTTTTTATAAAACATGGAGCTCATTTCAATATTTAAAAAGTAATCAGTGGGTCTCCTGGAAATTGGAACTGTGTTACTGATATGTTAGTGATGAACATATCAAAAAACTGGTGATAAATAAGAACTGGATGATTCAACTGGCATGGGTCATCTGAATAAAAATCAGTTTCAGTCTAGAACCTTCCTCCAGAGCACGTTGTTATGGTAAGAGTGAGTGTTTTCAATACTGCAGTACTTTATGACTGTTGCAGGAACACTCAATCTTTGGTTACACAGTGAAGTAAAATCCAAAACTGGATTAAGTTGCAGAACTCTGGAAGACAATTATTTAGGTTATTCCAAACTGAAAAATAGCACCTGAAATCATATGAAAGTTAAGATGTAAATAGAATTATAGTGACAAATTTTGGCAACTGTAAAAGTAAAATAAATCACATCAGAAGAAGTAACTTGAAGTATTGCTGACATGTAAGTTATGTATAACAACTCTAGAGGTATCTTCCAGCCTAAATAATTCTATGATTCTGTGATCAAATATCAAAGCTGTACCACCACTGAGCAGAGAATTGGACCTGGTTGACATGATGATGCTGTGATTTAAACTACCAACATGAGAAATAATGGGTAAACATTGGTAGGGATTATTACCTTTTATGGCTTATCTGTTACTTAACAAAATACATCTTTGAAGTAGAAAAATTCAAATATTTTAGAAATTAGAGAAAATGTAGATAACAACTGAAGTGTGGATTAAAGTTTATTCTGTATTTTTAACTTGACTTCATTATCTTCAGTTGAAAATTCACATGAATCAGCAGTGGGACTTCCTGTTTTCTAGTGTATCTGCTTGTCTATTGATCTGATTGTGTTTTGGTTATCTCATGTATCATTGATTTTGATTGCAGCTTATTTCTGATTAAAATAAAACAATATTCTGCTGTCTAGTAAAGGATAACAGTTTTTAAAACTACATCTCTCAAAAATAGGACAAGCTCATTGCCAATTAGGAATCTTTTCACGAACACAGAAAAAACAAAAGTGATCAGTAGGGTAAGAGAGCTGTCTCTTGTCTTTATGGCTGTTGCAGAGAGTTCTTTCCTCCTTCAGAGTTACTAAAGAGTTACTCTGCACTGGTTTTGTCCAGGACAAAAGCAAATGGTTGCTGTAAGTTTTCCTTTCACTGCACCTTCCATCTCATAAAAGTGAGTGAAGGCTAATAGGGAGTTTTTCTTTCATTCAGATATGATGATATAGATCATGCAATCTAGAGAGCTGCCATAAAATTTTCTGAGATTGTACACATTATCTGTGTGTTTGATTATACAGATGATAATTGCATGTACGACATCATTGAAATAGCCATGACCATATTTGATTTATAATTTGTTTTTTTTTTTAAAGACAACACTCAGCCTAGTAGTTAATTTTGTACAATCAGATTGTTTGGTTTTCCTTAATGAAATACATTTTGTTTGTTTGTGATTTTGATTCACAGCAAGTCCTGCAACTTCATTGCTATTCAAACAACATATCACATAGAGTTGAAAGCAGAAATCTGATTCTTTTTTCACAATCTCCTTTGATATTCTGTGATTTTGGTATACTTTAATATAGTTTGCTGTATATGCTAAGAGTTTTCCTAGTTATTTTTGGCCAATCCAATTTTCTTCAAAACCTTAAGACAACCTATGGAAATTTTTAGAAGCACACTCATCCTTTAAATAGGGTGTAACAATGTATGGAGTGCTTTTCAGGGTAGGAATGTCAAATAGTTGGTCAGATTGCTCAATCAGCTTCATCAATAGCAAGATTTTTCAAATGACTGTCTTCACAGACCAACATATTTATTTATTCAGTGATAGACCAAAGTTTAAAAGCTTGTCAGTGATACTGTACTTAATAAAAATCCACCTTTTATATGCACCTTTGCATCACCAACCTTTTCCCCTCAAAAGGTTCGCAGCAAATTTTCTTCTCTAACTTAAGATTGGAATCTTTCCTTTCTTCTCTTGGCTAAGACTGCTGTTGTTCCATTTGCAACCCTGTTTCTTCTCACTTCTCAGTTGAGGGGAAAAGGTAAGAAGGATGGAACCTCAAGCATTCTTTGATACCATTCCCAAGCTAAACATTTCTTGTCTAAATTTTTGCCTGATATTTCACATCTGCACCAGATTTAGCACTTCCCTGGCTTCATGTTGCTTTTCTTTATTGCAGCTTCCTGAAGTCATACTAATAAAGTATTATCCATCATATTATAAGAAGATTTAAATGCTCAATATTTTTACTGAATTTATGAACTTTTATTAAATCTTTTCCTGTGAGTGTGATATAATAGGTTGTAAAAATAAGAACTGGCTTCTTGAATTAAAAAGAATCATCCATACCTGTAGTATGGGAAATTCTTCTAAAGAATCCCTGACAGTGATGGTATACAATGCAGTGATGAAGTATTGACATATAGAGACATCTTGGAAGACAGATTTCCAAATCTAGTAAAAATTAATTGAAAAAATGAATATACCTGAGCATAACAAATATTCCTTATTTAAATAACCATATCTCAGAGATATGTATGTATGTATATTACTGCAGAATTTTGACTAGTCTTGCAAAAGTGTTCTAACCTTTGACATCTTTAACTCTTAAACTTATTATTCTTTCCCTGAATTGAGTTTTTCAGCATTAAGATTTACTTGGTCATCAAGAGTTATATGAGTTATATGAGTTTGAGTTGCTTATATTTAAAGCAGTTTTCTTTCCTGGCTGGTGAGCACTAAAGGGAGAACTAACCATCTTTGCCAGCAAACCCTGCAGACAATGAAAACGTTATTTTGGAGGAAATAAGCACACTAGAAATATTAGCTGAATGTTCAATGCTTTAAAAATGTAATTCTTTGGTTTATATTGTCATGTATTATAATTTATTTCAGTATATGAATGTAACTTTGAATTATCAGTTTTGTAGACGGTTGTGTTTTTGTAGTTTATAAAAACTCTTAAAAGATGTTTAGTGGCTATTAAGCCTTGAATTAAAATCCTGCCTAAACCATCTGTATATCCTGCTGTAGTTAATATTTAAAACATAACAAATTCTTACCTGTGTGTACCTCACATGCTTATATGGTGCTTGTTTTCCCTGGTCTATTTAATTTGCTACTTCATAGTTTAAATTCTTGAAGACAGGAATTGTCTTTCTCCTCTTCTGAAAACAGAGGAGCTAATTCAGTGGTTATAATGATGTCTGGAATGCTAAAATTTACTGCAATAAAATGTGTTCCAAAGAGAAGCAGAGCTGTAGTTATTTTTTTAACGATTTCTTATGCCTTAAAATATTTCTGTTTAATTTTTAAACAAGTAACTGAACTTTAGACATTTTAGATAGCCAGTCTGTCCAGATAAGCCTTAGCACACAGTTAATGGTATAGTTGTATATAAAAAGGTATCAATATATAAACAGGAACACATTTTATATTTTATTATCTACCAGCTGCTAAGAATTCAAGAGCCTTCAATTCTGGTCTACTTTGAGTGCATTGTTAGATACAGTTCATATATAAATCTAGTCTAAAATATGATTTTTTATTAGATTTGTTAATGCTGTTGTGAAAAAGTAGAGCAAGGGTTAGGTAATCTTTTTGAAATTGAAGATTAGTTGATATGTTTGGGATATTAATTGCCAATGGTAAAGTTTATTAATAAAGTAAACTACTTGACTCATCTTAGTATGTATTTTAAAACAGGTGAGGCTAATGATAAGGATGTTCAGGTGGTGGAACTTCCCATTGTTGACAGCTTACACCCACGGCCACCTTATTTGCCCTTGGCTGTCCCTGAAGACTTGGCTGATAGACTAATTCGTGTTCATGGGGATCCTGCAGTGTGGTGGGTCTCACAGTTTGTGAAATACTTGATTCGTCCACAGCCTTGGCTAGAAAAAGAAATAGAGGAAGCCACAAGGAAACTTGGTTTCAAACATCCAGTGATCGGGTGGGTATTTAGTTTTCTTTTTAACTGTCTGTGCTTTAATGTGTGTGTGTGTGTGTAGTGATTCCTGTTCAGGAAAAACTGTTTTATGATGATAATCAGAGTCTCGAAGTATTTTGTGGGGAGAGAAGGGGATTTCTAGATGAAGCTCTAATTTTTTATCTGTGCATAATACAGGTTGATTACAAGTACTTCTTCAGCACGCTTGTCTACCTGTAGTTGGACAGAGATATAAAAGGCAGCTCAGTAGAAGGTTTTTTAACACATCCTTCCACGCCTGGTTATACAGAATTTCATTAACGTAATTGCCTTACAGCTTGTATTCCAGGCACTTTACTGTCTGGGTCTTCTTTCCAGTGCCCGTAGCTTTTACATTTGAGGAAAAAAGGCTAAGCCTACATTTTAACTGCCACAATTCACAACTAATTTTATCACTGGCTACATATGAACATGGTATGTGCCTTTCACTTCCCTGCTGGTGTTTGCACAGTTGTTGTTTCTGAGCAGTAATAATGAGTTGGAAAAGTCTGTGTGGGGAGATAAGGGAAGAAGGAAGAAAAGCACCTATGACCCATAAAAAGCAGCTTGTGGGAGAAAGGTTTTGCCATCATGTAATGTGAAAAAGGTTGCTGCTGCTGTGCTAGAGTCTGTTTCCTTTGCCAGAATTTTCCTTCAGTCCTTAAACTTTCTTTTTCTAGGATTGCACAACAGGTTTGTCTCAGTGCTAGTTGGCTTTTGACCTTGAGTTGGCAGGGCACTTCACCACTGCTGTACCTGAAGACTTGTTACATTTCAGGGAGGTCAAAAAATGCCTTTGTCACTGCCTTAATTCAAACTAGGCATTATATGATGCAAATATTCCTTTTGACCTGTATCGATCAAGCATTATCTATCTACACCAGATAACCTTGTGCACAAAAGGAACGCCACCTTATATGCTATAATTCAATGTCCTTCATTCCTTTCTTTCAGCCACCCTTTGCCTTCCTTGTCAGATTATTACATTGCTTTTGAGAACAGACTGACTTCAGATTGTCAGTGTGTCTTGATGGACGTGGATGAGTTTTAATCCTTCCTTATTTTACGTAGGGATTCAGTTTAAAATGTCACTTTCTAACGTTACCTGTAATATTTGTGAATATAACTCCTAGTTTCTCCCCTTTTTCCAGTGTTCATGTCCGAAGGACAGACAAAGTAGGGACAGAGGCAGCATTTCACCCCATTGAAGAGTACATGGTGCACGTCGAAGAGCGCTTCGAACTTCTCGCTCGCAGGATGCACGTAGATAAAAAAAGAGTGTATTTGGCTACAGATGACCCTTCTTTGTTGCAAGAGGCAAAATCCAAGTAAGATGGATTATATTTATATTACAGTTTCTTCCTTCTGGTTAGCTTTACAGTTTGTGACTATTGGGCACCACAAGTTTTAGTATAAGTTTTTTTTTTTAATCCTTTATTCAGTTAAGACTGCATTTCATTTTCCAGTGAGTCTTATTTTTCTCTCAGATATGCTTTTTTTTTCTCCCAAGTATGCTTTTCAAATCTTAATGTTAAAAATTTAGAAGAGTTGAGCAAGATACCTGTGACTATGTAAGAAGAAATCAATGCTGTAGAAAGAACGTAAATATAAATAATATAAATATATATAATAAACGCACAAAAATTCTTACTGAACATACATATTAAAAAGAAACTACTTAGAAATATTGTAAAACCTGGTTAATATATTAAGAGGTATCACCTGTCAAAAAAATAGTTCTCTGTGAACAGTTGCCAGAGGAAATTTTGTAAGTGGGTTGAAAAGCTTCTGATGAAGCTCTTCCCTCTTTCAGAAGGACTTCTGTAGTGATAACATAGAAGACTTTCATCCTACATGTTGAATAATTTAGTCCTTAAATATATGTGGTATTCTCAACTTCTTACAGTGTCTTTGTCCCTTTTTTTTTGCTCTGTGTCATCTTCTAGCCCTCTAGAATGTGGATACACAGTAAACATTCATTTACTCCTACATGGCCTGTATTTCCTTGTAAATTAATACTTTTAATTAATTAATTACTACTTTTAAAAATCAAGGCAACTCAGTACTGCCAAATTTTTGAACTGTTCTCTTCTTGGAAAAATATATAAGATAAAATGCTACCTAACAAATTTTCTTTGGCATATGCAAGGTAAGCAGAAAATGTTATTTTGTAGTAGAAGAACTTTTACAGCATTGAAAATCTGCCTATTTCAACTGTGCTGTTTCTGTTTTTCTTTCATATCTATGAAAAGCCACGATTAAAAATTAGAGTGTAAAAAGGAAATGAACAAACATAACTCCAGATGATGGCAACCTAATCCTTCCTTTTTTGTATGTGTAGAGGCAAGAACAATAGCAGAAACAATTATAGCATCTAAAGTGCAAATCTAAACAATGAAAAGACAGGTAATACAAAGTTGAGGTTATAATATTTAATGCATTATATTGTCCTAAATAACTTTAATAACTGTTTGTAACATAACAGAATTCAATATTGATGTAATAATCTTAGTTATGCATTTTTCTTTATTTTTATTTAACTTTCAAACCTTAGCATGCTTTGTGAATAGTAATGAGATGCTCTACCTGTGTAAACATATCATCCGAAGCTTTTAATAGCAACTAAAACTAATTGTAAAATTGTTCAGTAAAACAATACTGAATTTTATTAAGAATTATAGCTCAAGTCCATACCAAATCACAATTTTACTTTAATATGGTAAGATACAGCTCAGTAGTACAGCATTAATTTTATGTTTTCTTCATAAAAGGCATAGAATCTGTAAGTATTGAGGAATTTTTTATGTGTTACTGCTGAGTTTTCAGGTCACAGCTTACACTGAAACATAATTTCCTATGTTGCTTGCACCCTACTGTTGCTTGCAGCTTCAGATGCCTTGAGTAGAAGGCATTTGAAACTTTCCGTGATTTCACAGAAGGCAGGATGCAATTTGATGTTGGGGCATTTAATAGCATCTGAAGGCAGGTTAAGGTCATGTTTTGGCAGTAAAGAAGCTTTTCTTCCTCTTCTTGTGAAATCAACTATAAATTGGTTTATGCTTCTGACAAAAATGTTCTAGTCACATTGAACTACCAAGCTTTGATAGAAGCAGCTGTCACATTGCAGTAGCTTATGTTGCATTCATTATTTGGTGCAATAATATTAGTAAGTACTAGGTACTGTATCTCTCTACATGAGAGTGACTGGCTGTCAAACAGCGTTGGCATTTAAGTAAAGAAAATTTAGCCAACATTCACATGAACAGGCATGTTGTATCTAGCAAGAGGAGTATTTTAAACTATTCATAGTCACAAAACCAGAAATGTTTTGACTTAAGTTTCAGAAACTTCCCTGGCAGTCAGATGTCTACCAACTGCAAGTACAGCAGTAAAGATAGTGCAGACACTACCACCCTTTTGTAGAGTGTTTGTGTTCTGTTTCCAAAAGAAGGAAAGAAGTGATATATTTTCAGAATTAGGATCATGTAGAACAACTTTAGTAGGCAGTAGCAGGGTTGAGAGTTCAACAACTGTAATGATCAGGGAATTAAAGCATTTGACAGCTTCTGGTAAGCAGGAGTCATGATATTTATCTTAGATAAGTGATGTGTTAGGGATGGTGTAAACTACTTTTTCTTTGGCTGATTTAATAGTTTATAATACTACTCACAGTATCTTCACTCTTTAAGGTATTCAAAATAATACAGATGATATATACATAAATTCTTAAGACACCATATTTAATATATATCTAATTTGTATATGAACCTATTTAGATGCCTTTCTCTTGTACATGAGCACAAAAATTCAACAAAACACATCCTTCCTTCCAGAATATTTACCTGTAAAGTCATCTGTATTTTCATTTTTCTCCTTTTTTTACTATTTATTTACTGCCACAATAGCAGGTTAATGTCTTTTCTCCCTTTGTACTATCTGTAGTTTGGCTAACCCCCCAAGTCATAGTTTGCCTGATATATAGAATTCAGCAGCGCTTCAAAGTACTAGAATCTGATGAATGGCTTGTATATTTTCCAATTTTTTTAGAGCAAGAAACATTTTGTTTCTTACTCAGCCTGTTTACACATATATTCACAATCTTCTTTCAGAGAGAAGAAAATTTTCAGTGCCTGTTCTGGACACTTCCACAGGCCTGGCAATTGGGAACAGGAGCCTGGGACTCACCTTGCTTTGCACCTACAAAAGTGATAAGCTATAGTTACACAACGAGTTGATCAGCCTCTGAAACCAATAGAAACTTGAAATGGTGCCATAACTGTGCTTGATTTGTATCCTTATCTGAGGCTGTTATGTGCAGGAAGGAAAGATTTTTAACTCTGTCTTCCCCACCTTCTTATGATTTCTTGTTTTCTCTTACTCATAAGAAGGAAAAAAAATTAAAATCCTTCCTGGCCTGTATGTAGGTTTCGAGAACCTATTAGATAGCTTTAGAAGAATTGGGTGTTACTTTTAGGAACCAATACAGAGCAAACAAAGTTGTGCCAGTTTCCATTTTTTGGTTGTATCTTGGAACAAGCTGCCCATGGAAGTGTAATACCACTGTTCCTTTAGGTATTTAAAAGTCATGTAGATGTGGCACTTTCAGGACATGGTTTAATGGTGGACTTGGCAGTGCTGGGTTTATAGTTGGACTCAATGGTCTTAAAGGTCTTTTCCAACTTGAATGATTCCGTGGTTCACAGTCTGGTCCTTTCCTTTTTCAGAGTAGAGACTATGTGAGCAAAGCTAGAAGGCATCCTATACAACATTGTGTTTTGGTGATTCTGTCAATAAAAGTATGACACCTTATTATCTGTGATTCATTTTCTACACATTCAGGAATCCTAGTAAGAGGATTGTGCCTAAGTCCTCTTAAAAAGAAGCAAAAATTCCCCCAAAACTTACAATGTACACATTACATTAATGGAAAAGGGAATGGAAGGAAGCAAGAGCTAACTATAGAACTTTGGTAGTTTCATTTTCTTTATTCTTTGTAGTCATTGTGGCAAAAATAGCTTCAAACAGAATATAAAGCACTGTATTGAGTGGGAAGGAGAATTAAACCTCACCTGATGCATGAAGTCAGTGGGCCACATACAGCTTGAGAGGACCATGCACCTGGCCTTTTTCTTTATTTTTCTTTACACTCTGCATTCAGCCTATGTTGGGGACAGGATAGTGAACCAGAAGATTCTTTGGTCACACTGAGCGTGGCTGCTATTTCACTCACATTTTAAAAGAAACCTCTTCTCCCAAGCACGAATGTAGCATTGTGTGTGGGAGACAGCATAAAAGTGCTTGTTTGAAAGCTTAAACATGTGAGTGGATAAATGACAAGCTTTGATGATTGTTTTGAAGAGCAAGCTCTGAAATTGTTGGTTAGATGAATTTGGATCAACTTTATAAAATGGAATTGAAGACCAGATCTAAAAAGCATCTCAGCGGTTGTTTCCAGAACAAAGGAAAGAAGGAGAGCATTTTAAATGTATGCATAAAAAATGTGTGAATAATTCTGACCTTTTGTTTTTTTACCAGATCAAATATGACACTTTTTTCCCCTTGTGCTTCATTCCTTAATGTTATTAGAGCGATCTTTTGCTAGTAAGAAATCAGATTTTTCAGGAAAAGTTCTTTTGTGTCTGCTCAGCATATGGATTCTGATTTTTGAAGTCTGAAGGAAGTGATTAATTTCCGTGATATTCCTGATACCAAGAACTTGCAAAGGGGTCTACAAATATCTTTACCACGTTAGTTGTCCCTAGAAATGGCATCTTCTGTTAAATGTTCTTCCTGGTGCTCCACTCACAGTTGTTTACTGAGATAAGACTGATGCTTATCTATGTTTCTCAGCTAGTTCTTGGAGTAGAGTATGACGTATTTCCTTTTGGCCTGTACATTTTTTTTTTCCTTTAAAAAAACCCCAAATATGATAAATACAATAAAAATTAATAGGAACTGTCACAAATATTGTGGTGTCATGTGCTGAGTTTTGAGAGCTGGTTAAACATTGACAAAAACAGTGTTAGACACAAAAAGATCAGAAATAAAATTAAAATTGTGAAAGAGTTCCTACTGAAAAAAGCTATATTTAGCTTTATATGCTTCTGTAATTCCTCGGAAGGCGTATCATCAGTTATTCTATTTCCACTTCCTCTTCCTTTTTTCTGTTGGTTTTCTTTTGTTATTTTTTTCTTGTTTTTAATGTAGTAGGAACTTTTCCTGACACTGATGATTACATACACCCTTTAAAATAGTCCCATAATTCCACATCAAATGTGGACATTTTGCATACACTTTTTTGATTTGCTCTTGAGATAAATTTGGTAATCTGGTACTTACAAAAGGAAGCTATATTTGTCCATTTCACTTTCGAAGACAGTTTCTCCATATTTTTAACATTAAAATGGAATAAATTAGGCATGTTTTTATGAATGTTATATTAGCTCTCTTGCTCTCTTTTATGATGTATTGATTTATATTTGCAATGAAGTTAGAAATTTGAAAAGAAAAGCTTTTACAGATGTAGTCTTCTTCTATAATAAGCCATGGAGTTGAAATTTTGTAGTTGGCTGGTTAGTCATGTGAGTTGCACTTCATGATTGAAATATAATTGCTGTGTAACAGCAATGTAGTTACCACCTTTGTTCCATCTGTGATAGTTGTCTTTGATAGGATGCTGACTGAAAATTCAATTAATCTGTGCTCCTTTCCAGTTTCTTTCAGATTTCAGTTACCCAGTACAAAAGTGTAAATTATTTGAGAACGACCATTGTTTTTCAATTTTTTTTTTAAAGTTTTAAGTTATTGTTACATGATAAAACTAAGTTTTTATATTTCAAATAAAATATTTTGACTTTAAGTAGTACTAATTTTTTTTATAATAAGTTAAGAAAAGTGTATTGGTATGGAATTTTACATTTATTTTCTTCTGAGCAGTGAATTGCAAAATTTGTTCTCCATATGGCCTTAAGAACTGTGAAAGACTTTTTTTATTCCTTTCATTAGTTTACATGCATTTATTTAATATGTCCCTTTTACAGGTGACTGGTTTTTTTGCACAGTGTCCTAATCAGTATCTAATAGTATGGTAATGAATGTAGCCTAGTAAAGTCAGAATCCCATATCCTCTTGAGCAGTAGAGAAAACAAAGTGGTCTGAGTATATTTCATCTAAAATCAATATTGTTTGCAGAATGTGCTATATACTTCTGATATTTCTTTCACTTCTACTTTGTTATGTATCTGACAGACTAACAGGATCTTTTTAATTAATTATTTTTTCTAGATAAAGAGAGGGCATAATTTGAGGCAGCAGTGACATTCTAGAAGGTTCAGCAAAATTGTAATTAATTTCCTGTAAAGCAGAGACAAATTAACAACCTTATCTTGCAGCAGAGCTAATGCTTCTTAAAAAAATTAAACAGAACAATGCTATTAACTGTGTATTGTGTTTTCACAGGTACCCAAATTATGAATTTATCAGTGATAACTCCATATCCTGGTCAGCAGGGCTCCATAACCGATACACTGAAAACTCCCTAAGAGGTGTCATCCTGGATATTCACTTTTTGTCTCAGGCAGACTTCCTGGTCTGTACATTTTCATCCCAGGTAAAGTGCAATGCAGAGACAATGTAGATTATATGTACCAGTTCTAAATCTTAGTTTTCTTCATGCTTCTGTTTACAAAAATCTATTTTAAGATTAAAAGCACAGCAGAAAGTCACCAAGCAGTATTTTGTGGCTAATGTGGCCCATCCACCTGACTCACATATGGCAAGATATGATTTCTGTCAGATTGAATGTCTTTTACTTGTATTGTCATTATTCTCTTAGGTGACATGATCACACATGATTGTACTGTTAGATGGAAGTGGGTACAAAACTCAAAATTCACTTAAAACCTAAATGTTTTCCAGAGCCTCAGATGTAAATTTTCTGCTGCACTATAATGACAAATAGGTAACAAGCACAATATTAATATTAATAGATGGCCAATACAGTGATATATTGACCTTAACAGGCAGAATTCTTAATAAAATTGCTTTAGCAAGAAGACAGCAAAAGTACAAAAAGTATAGAAAAGCCTCTTATCCCTCAATCATGCTTGTGCATACACTTTATTTACCATTCACCACATCCTGTACAGAGCATGACATTTTATAGCATATTTAGAAGGTTATTAATATAGGCTGTTTCAGACCAAAGACCTGAGTAAAATCCAAAGTAAAAATCCTCACTAAGAAGAGCTGTGAGGAGCCATCCACTTTAATAATAATGTTTGATTTAGCTGAAGTACATCCCCTGAATGCCTGTCACAATGAAAGAGTCAAAACCTGTGGCTGTATGTCTTAAACACCACACATGCATTGATGCAGAGACAGTTCACAGTCTGAAGGAGGAATTATGTAGTCATGGATATAAACTTAATGAAAAATCTGTAGCATTTTCTGCTATTATTATGTTCAGATAGCTGTATTAGAAGTGATAAATATTTGCTTTAAATATAGCTGCAAATGGCTGGGACAAAATACATTGTAGATGAATTTTAAGTGTTGGAGTCATTTTAAAAGAAGAATATGTGTTTAAAATACATCAACACAGTTAAGGTGATACAGGTTGATCAGGACCTCTGGAGGGCATCTGATACAACCCCTTTTGAGGGTACCTTGTGATCCATGGTGTCTTTGAGCTCAACTCTCATTCTGTTTCACCATGTATTTGACAATAAACTTGTTTATTGGACAACATATTTGGTTTTCCAGAGTTGCAGAAAGTTCTACTGAAGTATAGGAGATGCAATATTAGAGTGTTTCTGTCAATAGCTGGACCATGAATTTGATCCAGTAATCTACTTAATTTCTTCTAGGCAATTCCTTGTGTTTTAATAATTCAAACTCTTCAAAAATCATTTAATACCAGTTTTTCTGGGCATGCAACAATGTGGATCTCTACAGAATATTCATATATTTTTCTTTTCTAAGGTCTGTTGCAAATTCTCCCACTATTCATAAAGTTTCCTTTTAAGGGGTTTAAAATTTGATTCTTTTATCTCTAATATTTGAATTGCTATGCCTGTCTTTTCATCAATTAAATAAACCATATGATAGTTATTTTGGCATTGAAGATAAGCAAAATAAAGCTGTTAATGACCATCTTTTGTCCAATAGGTATGAAGAGAGAGTAAGGTTAAAAATATATTCTTATTTATTTCCATTGTGGTTTTGGACTTTCTCCTTAATCAATTCTATGCTGAATTTTTATTCCATTTTGTCAAAAAGAGTCTAAACTTCATTACAGGGAAGATGACACAGTATGTGAATAGAATCAGGAATTCCCCTGTATTAATTGGGTTTTATGGTGCTGAAAGTAAAAAAAACACTGGTAGAAGTTGAAGAATAGGTATTTCCTTAAAATACTGTTGTTAAGGAATTAGTCCCATCATGTAATGGAGAGTCAAGAGAAACATCCTACCCTGGCACTATATTTCAGCAATGTCACATTAATTGAATTAATTTAATTTTATAGAAAAGCCACATGGTAGTTACACAAATCATAGCACAGCAGGAGAATTAAGATTACACACTAGAACAAAGAACTTTTTGTCTCTTCAGTCTTGATTTAGATGAAGTCATAGCTCCCTCTGACTGACATAACTTCATTTCCTTCCAGAATTTATTAGTCTTTGTATTTTTCATTGTACAGGTAAGTATACAGGCTGCAGAACAAGGGATTTGGGAATAAATACTGGGAGGTGGCATTAGTCAGCCATATTTCTGCATATGGATGTTTTGCCTGCTCTCCTCAACAGTTCACAGTTTCGTCACCCAGGTGTGGTGCTACAAAGAAAACAGTTGCTAAGAGGAGATGTTGAATGTTTTGTGTCAGATATGCAGATCACACTTGCTCAAAGCATTTCTACTGCAAAGATTTTTAATCTTTATAGTGTGTATTATGTGTGTCCACTTCCTGGGGTACACACACATGCAGAGAATGAAACAAAAACAGTCACAGAAGCTATAAGATAAATAGCCTTTTGCAAACATATGGGTAATCACATTTGTTTCTATATTATGGTGTGTAACAGGTACTACAAAATAATTAACTTCAGCCTGATCTTCTGAAAGGTACTTCTGAAAAGTTATTTTAAAGTTCAGATGCAGAAGGATAAAAGGAAATCTATTACATTTTTAAAGCAAATGCCTCTCTCAAAGGAGCTAGGAAAGTACAAATATGTCTAGTATGACTGATCAAAGTTCTATTCACTGTATCTTCAAAGGGAAAAAATAAAAGTAAAATCAAGCTTTACTATATTAACAAGTCTGAAAATTATGAAAAAACTCGAATACTTTTTCATATTGAAGAAATCTGCTGTATTGTTAATCAGCCTTTATCAAGCTTACACAAAATCAGAGAAAGACACAGTAATGGAGGTCAGAATCAGAAAACCCACAGTAGCCAAGTCAGACACCTGACAGAAAAGAGCTTTCTAGCTGGTTGTTGAAAAGAGCTTTTTTTTAATATAGTGGTAGCCTTTCGTGTTTCTGACAGTTCAGAGAAATACAACATAATTCCTATGTGGGAATGTGTGTTCAGCCTGAAGAAAATTTCCTTCATAAAATGGGATGCAATGAGAAGTAAAAATGCATCTTTCTTCTCACCAACATAATTATTGTCTTGATGGAATTCAGTTTCACAATTCTATCACTGTTCTAGTATAAACAGCATTTTAAAGCCTTGTGCTTATGGAACTGTTTGGTTGTGAAAATTTGAACTTCCTTTAGAAAAGTAAATGCAAGGCCTCATTATTGCAGGATAAATTTTGAAAATGCAAATTCTAAAGGTTCAAAGGGAAGTAAAATACAATTTTTAGTAGCAGTAGTAAAAAAAGAAAACTAATTTGCTTTTACATTTGATTGGCTAAAGATCATTCATTTTAAAAAGCAGAGTTACTAGTGTTCATATAAATGTTTTCATTTTATACTGAAGAGTAGACTGTACTAATTATCTATCTATCTATCTATCTATCTATCTATCTATCTATCTATCTATCTATCTATCTATCTATCTATCTATCTATCTATCTATCTATCTATCTATCTACCAAATCTGATCACCAGAGGCCTAATTAAGATTCTGCAAAACGTCATGCTTTTTATTAGTAAATATGCATGGAGACTGTGGTTTTCTTGGTGGTTTTTTTGGTTTGGTTTTGTTTGGATTTTGAATTTTTGGGAGCTGTGTTGGTTGGTTGGTTGGTTGTTTTTTTTTTAACCCAGACATTCCAGAAGCTGTTCTTGGGAAATGTTACTATACATTAGTTGTTGATTTCTGTGGTATATTTCAGTTACACATGATATTAATGACTTCTGTTTTTATTTCTAAGGTTTGTCGAGTTGCCTATGAAATTATGCAGACGTTGCATCCAGATGCTTCAGCATATTTCCATTCTTTGGATGATATCTACTACTTTGGGGGACAGAATGCTCACAACCAGATTGCTATTTATGCTCATCATCCACGAACTGCTGATGAAATTCCTATGGAACCTGGAGATATAATTGGAGTAGCTGGAAACCACTGGGATGGTTATTCAAAAGGCATCAATAGGAAATTAGGAAGAACAGGCCTGTACCCATCCTATAAAGTTAAGGAGAAAATTGAGACAGTCAAGTATCCTACATACCCAGAGGCTGACAAGTAGATTATAAGGAAGACATTCAGCAGTAATTATAAAAGAACTCGATTTTGATTGGTTCAAACCAGTCAACAGCGCACTAACGGTTGGTTTCTATGGGATTCCAATTTGCATTTTATCATGCGGTTAAAATCAAAGCCTTTGCAATGAAACCGGACAAGAAGCTGAGGACAAGTGGACAGGCTATTATCTGAACTTACTCTTTAACATTTTTGTTATATGCACTCTCACACATGCACACACCAACCCACGTACAACAGCAAAACTGTTGTTTTATACTTGTCTCTTTTCAGGAGTTGTCCCAGTCATTAGTCTCATGTGAGCTTTGGGCTCTTTCCTCTGCCATTAATTGACAATAATGTTCAGACTTACAACACTGCCACATTGTGTAATTTGAGTGACATGAACATATTTTGTATGTACAAAATTTGAAACATGGTGCCTATATTTGAAAAGTTTGTGACCTTTTTAGAAGAGCCATGCCTGTTTCACAATGGGCAAGAGTCCACTTTCATCTGGTGTTACCGTGACCACTGAACTTGCTTCAAACAACAGATTCAGATTTCAGACTAGATTTCTTTACAAGTTTGGGGTTTTTTTTTAGCATTCCATTGATTACTTCTCATCATTAATGAAATAAAGGTTACATTCAACAATAAAGTAATCACTGTCTCTTAGGAGCTTTTGTAAACAATGCCATGAACAGTTTCTTTAGTAGTGGTAATTTCTGGACGTTGCCTTTGATTGAAAAAAACCCAACAACACAAAATCCACAAAAGAAGAAAAAAGTAGCCAGAGTTTCACTGAATTTTAAAACACTTGTGTAGTATAACAGTTGTGTAGGGCACAGTGCTGCTCAGCTTTACTGGACAGTAGGTAAAAGCAGAATTACTTCAGTGGATAAATTGTTTACATTTACCCTCTAACACTATTTTCTTAGCTTTTCTGTTTCTGTAATTAATTTGGGGTTTAGGGTATTATGGATGGCCACTTAGCATTTTGGCATTGAATGTAATTACTTTTAAGTAAAATACTTCAGGTTATCCCATTTATAGAATCTGTCAGTCTGGACTATTTTAAAAAAAATCCAATAGTTTACCCAAAAATAGTAGGTTCCAAGAAAATATACAAGAATGGATTTTTATGCATGTCATAAGATTGTTAGTAATTCTTAATGTTTTGAAATCTGTTGCCAGTCATCTCTCTATTAAGAAAAGAGATCACTTACAAAATAATTTTACAAACAAATACATAGATTTGATGGTTGTGTATATATATACACACACATATATATATATATATTATGTAAGATAATAAGAGATTGTTTCCAAATAAAAAGAATATTTAATAGCATTTTATGGGTTCTAGTGCAATCCAGTTTGGATTACTGGAAGTGCAGAAAATGTTTACTGTTCAGAGACTGAGAAAATGCCACATGAGTAAAGGTTAAAACAGCATGGCTACTTGACCTTAGGAAAACAAAAATATACTTAATTATGTTTATGAATAGACCAAGGACAGTGTTAACATAATGAATGGATGCACTTGACCATGAATAAATTTTAGGCTGAGAACTAAAAGGAAATCTCTGGCAATGTGCAGTTCAGCAGCAGGCTTCCAATTGAAACAGTGGTGAGATGGAGCTGGATTGCTATGTGAAGGAATTGTAAAGTAGTTATCTTGGACAATACTTGCAGGACTGATCCTGTAGGTCCCCTCCAGTAACGTGTTCCTCAACTGAAACAACGTTTTGTGTCTTGAAAAAGAATAACAAAATCAAAGTTGAAAAACTCTGGGGGAAAAAAGATACATGGACCATACTGTTAAAAAGACATATCAGTAAAAGTGAGCATAGGTACCAAATGAGATTTAAAGACTGAATAAAGTATAATGGAAAATTAGTAAGAGTGGGAAGGAGGTGCTAAAGACGATGAATTTGTGACAAAAGATGCCTAGAGTCAACTGGTGTTTCTGTATTTTGGAACTGCTAAGGAAGCAGTTTCATTTTAGTTTCCTAAGTGATGCCGATAAATTTTCCACTAATTCACATGAATGTGGTATTTCTGGAGATACAAATTAAGGCTGTATAATAACTTTTTTTATTTTTTTCCTTTATTTTGAACTGTACATGTAAAGCTACTACTACTTCCCTTTTCAGCTTGAAAAGAAACCCCGAACCCATGAACATTTCTTCCTCGGCAGTTAAGACAATGCATTTTATTTTTGGGAAAAACCAGTTTATTTCTCCACAAATACTACATTAGCTATTTGAAATTTATAGAATTTAAAAATGTTTTATTTTTTAAGCTATTTGCTTACAGCTTCAGAGCCCATAATTTCTGGCTCATTTCTTAGAATGTGATTCAGAAATAGCATTCATAAATAAATTAACATGAAAATTTTTCCATAGTCAGGTAACTCAGTTGAAAATGCAACGAAAGAAGATGGATAACAGAATATCTAAGATGAGCCCAAAGGCAAGAGCAGATCTTCTGGTGTGGTAATGAGAGAACTGAAAAGTGATGTTGTAGAAGCTGTACCTATATAATGTGGCAATTCCTCAGCAGACTGTATCTGACAAAATACTGGCGAGGTACACACACCTCCTTACATATTCTGAGTACCTAATGAATAATTAGGTCATCATCTTTGAGAAAATGATCATGAAATGATACAAGATTATAGCATTACTGTTAATAATTCAGAAATGTACTAATGTAGATGCTATGATCTTATTCCCCAGGGTCATATGATCCTCTAGTGCTTAAAGTTCAGTACTTCTCAGAGGAAAAAATCTAGCAATACCCTGCTTGCTAGATGCATGTTTCTAGAGATTTGTTTCATTTAAGACTACCAATTAGTTATATCTTGGAACCCTGGGACATTGGTACATTAAAACTGATTTTGTTTTATATTAAACTAAATGAATATTCGAGACTTTATTCTCGGTGTACAGTGGGGTCCAGGTAATATAGAAAGATCCATGGGTACATGGAAAAGAGACCCCAGATTTTTATTGTAGCTCACAGAAAAGTGAAATAATAAGAAATAAAAATTTTGTCTTGGATACCTGTGAGAAAGCTGAATCTTTTGAAGACTGTGAACTCATTAAGGTACTAGCCAGAATGCTTGTGAGGAAGCAAGCATACATCATGTTTCTTCTGTTTACCTTGTAGCTCTGCAACAATCTAGTCTTGTAATTTTTGCCTCATAGCAAACCACCTTCTCTGACATCCATAAAACAACAAGCCTTCATACCCCCTTAAACAACTGCTGTTTAATTAAATTTTGCCTCTCTCAGAAACGTCGGTGCGTGTGTGTGGATGCATTTTGCATACATAAAACCCACTATGAACAGCACTCTGGTGTCCTTTGCTATTTCACATTGTCACATTCTCTGTAAAAACTTACTTGCCAGGTAAATGTAATCTCTGGAAACTTCATATTCTACATGCAGCTTGGAAGCTAAGAAATTTCTTCTGAGTGGTTTGGTTAACTGGTTAACTGTGACTTTGGGGTACCACCAACCTGAGTTCTTGATTTTCAGCCCAACCCATGGTCAAATGTGTGGGATTTACAAGCTTTCTCTACCAACATCCTGCCCATGTGAACTTCTGAGTATTATGGGTTTGTTCATGAAGGATGATGTTTTAAATGTTTACCTTCAGATAAGTCTTTTCTTTAACCTTTCTATCACTGAATTTTAAGAAGACTTTAGGGAAAACAGAAAGATGTTTCTCCTTTACCAACTTTCTGAAAGGAGAGCTGATGATACCTTTTTATTACAGAGAGATATTCATGATGTAAATGTTTCCTTCATAATGTGTTTTATGTTTCTTTGGTTTGCACTTATAAAATCAGGGTCTTCTGAGCTAGGAACATTACAGAAAACAAGTGGAAAATTTTCATGACAAATTCTTGATAGGGGAAGGAAAATTTTTCTTCATGCCAGTGGAATAGCACCTACCATTTGGAACCTTTCCATAACAGTGAATTGAACTTCGTTTTTCCAGGCCATTAGTTTCTTCACAATGTAATCTCTGATGTGGCTGAGGAGCCCAGATAAAAATAATTTGCTTAGTTTGGGAAATGGGAAGGAGAGAGAGTCTAGTAAGACAGGATATTATGCTTTTAATTTGAGTTGCTATATCATCTTATAAAGCCACAAATAAACATTTCAATACTGAGTTAAGGACATCTGCTAGTGAAATCATGCATAGAATTTGCAAGCCTCCTTTTGATTTTGCCTAATACCAGTCCAAGTCACATGTATAAGGATCATGGTCATCTTCTGGTCGTTGCTTGTTATTATATTACAGTTTCATTCCTGTTTTGGTGGCATGGGAACAGGTTGTCAAGGGGCTCAAAAGGTTGTTTGGTTTTCTTATTGTATAGAACTAAAATTGCATTTCAAGCTCACTTAAATTCTACTTCCCTAAGGTGCCTCTAGAATTGTAAGTGTAGTTTCCAGACTTTTGTCAAGGTCCTCTCTATCTACCTGTAAGCTTACCTGGAGCAAGACTGAAACAGAAAAAGTTGTTTATAAATATGAACTGCATACAGGTTGTGTTTGACTTCACAGTACCCTGTTCATTTCTAAAGAGCATGAAACATGGCACTGCATGATGCAAATAAGAGGATGGTATAAAATTCCCAAGTCTGCAGAAAAGAATTGCTTGTCTGTTTGCCTGCATCACTGGTTGCATTCTCTGTGTACGAGATTATTCAGGAATCTAAGCACACAAGGCAGAGGTCTGTCAGCATTACCAAATCCCTTCCACTGCTGTTTGCTGGTCTTCAGCCCTTTCTCTGCTGTGCACAGACAGTGCTGGTGATGTTTGCTGTTCAGTGGAATCCCTTTTTTTTTTTAATGCTTGTTTCCTTTGACTTGGCTTGTCAGCAGAATCCTGTTGCCACTGCAATTCAAACAAGTTTGGATTAATGCAGAGACATGTCAGTTTTTTGCACAGAAGAGTCTTTGCCATTGCTCAGAATTGATGTCACACTCAGGCTGGCTCCTTGGGAGGTGCTGTTGAGGGAAGGAACCATCTCCACTGCACTATACTGGACATGTTTTATAACTGCTGGCAGTACATGTACTGATTTTACTTCCAGTTTTGCATGATCTTTCCACTTTATCCAGACTCAAGGTTTTGTTTTCATTTTAGTATATTTATGAAGTGTTTTCTGGAGGCTGGTGAGATGCTAAATATCCTACATTTTCTTCAAGAAGTATAAGAGACCTCATCCCATTTCCTCTTCAATGTCTTAAAATACATCCTTCAGCTGCACCATTTTAATAGAAGCAGCTAAATTGATGTTTCCTGAAGACTGTGGCATTTTTTTTTCTCTCTAGCCCTACCACCTACTTGCATCTGATCCTGATAAACTGTGGCTGTATGAACCTTCTTCAAACCTTTCTGTTCTAAGGGACTAGTTTGTATTTGGTTTTTCATAACATGTATATTTCTGCCATGTTTGCTTTGTTGTTTTTAAAAATGTGGTTTTTTTGTTGTCCCTCATTAGTGTAGTCAAGGATTCAAAGAGGAAACACTATAATGTGATGTGCCTGGTAAGTGTTTAGGAGGCTTACAAGGCATAAAAATTCCTTCAATAATAAGGTTTACAGCTCCTACCATGACAAGTATCTTGACCAGATGAAAGATGTATTTTCATAGCATTGCTTATTCATTTTTTGAGTAGTGCTTATTATATACTAATATAATGCCTGCAGCTTAATTTCCAAGAAACATAATGTGGATGCAGTCTTTTTACAGGACCATACAGATAATTTGCTACTCTTCAGCCTTGGAAGCCTTTATTTTAACTTAGTTTTAGTGTTCCTCTCTGGCAAGTTTGGGGGTTTTTTGTATAATACAGCTGCACTGTTCTCAGTTAATTAGTCCACTGCAAGCAGAGCCACGAGGATATTGCAGCTCAGCTGTGAGAAGCCACTGAATGTAGAGAATGCTGCCCAGTTTGGCTGTCTACAGAAGATCCATCTCTTAACGAAGCCAAGTGATTTGCTGATACCTTTCCAAGCAGTAGCAAACTGGAAGAATGGAAGGAGACCAAAAACCAGGACATCCTACTCTCTTCTTTGTGAATGAGAAGGAATTGGGTCTGTGCTATCTTGGTGGGAGTAGTTTACTTCAGCTTATTGCTGGAGAATGATCTGTGATGATGAGTTTATAATTCTAAATCTCTGGTCAGTTTGTAATATCTACAAAATTTTGTTTTCACTTGAGAATAAAATTGTTACACACAACAAGTTCAGACTTGTGGAATTAAAGAGACAGCTTCATTCTTGCCTCAGAGTGTGTGTTAGCTTTTCTTAAAAAGCTTATGAATAAGATTTAGTTATTCAGCAAAGATAGAAAAATCTTGTTAGGCTGACTTGACCATTTTTTAAGCTGTACATCAGTCGAGACCATACAGGGGCTAGAGAATCTTTACATAATAGATTTAAGATTGATAGATTCATTCCCTTAACTGTTCCTATTTTTATAAACAACTGAAAAATTGTTAATATTAAGAAGTTACAGTTGCAATGTATCTCCATGCTCAAAATGTATTTTTTCTAGGGCTGGTGATGTGCTGTGACTATTTTTTATTACACTGATTCATATTAACTTGTTTGTATGTTTCTGAGTATATTGCTCATTCCTTTTGTCCAATGTTTAGAGTATGAGATTTATCGAGGAGTTGCCTTTTTTTGTGTTTCCACCTCTTTGTCCCAATGGGGTTCTTCATTCAATAGGATCCCTAAGACAGCAAAGTAATATAAATAATAATTGTAGCCAATTGTATACAATTGTATAAAATAGCTTAAACATTTAATCTGTAATGCTAAATTTAATATGATTTTTTAGTGTTTGCTTTTATTTATATAACAATATTTTGTTTAGTTATATATATTGCTTATTTGCCATTATGTGTGTATGAAAAAAACAAACCCTCAAGTATCAAAAGTCAGATTCAGGAAGTTATCTTAGATCTTTCCTACATGCTGATGACCTTTGTCATTGATAGTATATTTACATCTTTGGTTCTGAAATAGCACAGTGATTTAAGAAATTATCTTGTGTACTTTTTGTGCTCTCATTCCTTCTCAGAAATTAATAACTGACCATGTGTATGCTAAATCTATTTCACTGTGAATTGAAACAGGTTCATTTCCATGCTGATTGGTCTGGTATATATCAGTCAATGATAATTTTGTCAGCAAGCATGAATGTATATCCTTCATTTCTGTGCTTTTAAAATTGAGCAGGAGAATTAAGTGTAAGAGCCATTGGAATAACAGGCTTTTCTCACCCTTTGGTGATCACCTGGAGGTCTTGTTGTTCTTCTCTTCCTGGGCTGCCCCTTCAGGATTCGTTTCACAGACAGACATTATTTTGTCATGACTTCATACTGGATGGCTGCTGGTTCCAGAACTTCCTGTTCCTTTCTAATAGGATGCATCACTTTAATACTGGTGCTCTGCTGTGCTGCCTCTGTAGTAAAACAGCTGGGTTTTTCTCAGGACAATGTTGATGTTATTCCCTCTTCATAGTTTCTCTTGAAGGATTTCCTTTTGATAAAGCCACACACAATGGTTGAAAAAAAGAAAATAATATTATTCTTTACTGCTAAGAGTGATATTTTATTTCTGAAACAGCTGTAATTGGCCTTGCTGGCATGCAGACCCACAAGGTAGATTTTAACTTCTCTTGTGTAGCGAGTAGCTTGCTACTGTTTGATGTTCCAACCATTTGGTGCTAAAAGTAAGCTTTAAACCTCTGAAAATACTTCTGTCTCTTCTTCCTGTCTGAGGAAGAGTGCTCACCCCTCCTGAGAGCAGATGTATGGAGTCCACAAGAACTAGGCAGGGCTAATTCCATGTGATACAATTTTTTCTCTCATCGTTGCCACTCTTTTGCCCAAGTCTCTTTTATCCAACTTGAATTAATTTTCGAATTTAGAAACAAGGCAGTAGTGTTTGGTTGAAAGGGAGTTGTAAATAAGTTTTCTAAGCATGCCACTAGTACAAGGCACAACAGTGTCCATTACTCTTTTCATTTATGCAATAACTTCTCCAGCAGGTTCTCCACTGCTGTTGCCAACTTTGTTTCCAGCTGATTGCCTCCCTCTCTCTGCTTATACATAGTGGTCTTCTACCCTGTTCCATTAGGTCTCAGAAAACCCCTGCATATGTACAAAAAGTGAAAACAGAAAGCTAAATGGAAAGATACTGTCAACACATCCCTTTTTTTCATCAAATTTTATCTTTATATATCACGTTTTTAAACGTTATGTTCTTGGAGGCCAAAAAAAATGAAGTTCATTTTTGTTCAGATTTATTAATCCTGAAACAATAGACAGAAATGTTTCTAGCTTTTCCAAAAACAGTAGATCATTTAGCCCTAGCACAAACAATGGAAAATTGAAAGCTTATTGAATTCCCGAGAGTAGAACTGCATGAAGGAGTACTGAGAGTGCCAGAGTGGAAATACACAGGATTGTAATTTGGTTTTCCCCTGTTGGTTTCACAGCTCATCTAAGTTGCTGCTTATCTGTGAGGAATCAGCATTAATTTGCGTCTGTGGAACTGGACAGACTCTTTGGTGAGCAGGTTGCCTGTCAGAACAGCTATATGAAATTTAGTCTCAAGACTTTTTTAATCTTAACACAAAATTACCTTGGTTTTTCGTTAGAGTATTGAGTATTTTTGCATCTTAAGGTTTTCAGATAACCACTTGTGAGTGCTATATAACATGAATGACAGAACTTTAAGTATATCCATCTGGGAAGTGTGGGAACAGCTGTTTATGCATAAGGTGATACATCAATGTGTCGTGTTAATTAATCATTTTCAAGTCATAGGAAGTACAGAGTGTATCACTGGTTACTGCACAGCAGGGTGGCTACCAAATGATTTGTGAAATCACTGTCCATTCTAACTTTTTATTAAAGGACATTATCTATGGCCCACAATGTTTCCATATCTTAGTTGGAAGTCTGTCACTTGTTTATCATGGCACACACACTCAATGACTGAGTAATCAAGAGTGCAAACTACATTTTACTGTTGGAGACAGATTCAAAGAGTAGTTGAGTCTCAGACAAATCACTCAAGAACAAGTTATTGGACAAAAGTGCTCATATAGAGTTCAGTGAAAACTCTCTGATCTGTAGTCTCCAAATTCTGTCTGGGGAGGATTTATTTTTTGAAGTGTGCATCAGAAGAGTGCACTGTACCCATGTTTTCTCATTACTACTATTTATCTCAGGAATTTTATGTTGCTGATGTAATGCTTTCTCAGAATTCCTCACATAGGTCAAGGTTCTATTTGTGTATGACAGTATAGTAATAGATACACAAGCAGACAAGGATGTTCCAAATTCAATAAATCATTTTTCCCTCTGTATTCATTACTATTAGTGCTCTGGAATGGATGCCTGCGAGCATCAGCAGATTATCATGTCAATACTGAAGTTAAGTATCTCTGGCATGCTTGCAATTGCAGAAAATGTTTTTCCAGGAATCACAATTGGAAATTGCTTAGATGAGTGATCCTTATTTTCAGCAATAGTACCATTTAGTGATTTATCTGTTTGCAATGAAAGGCAACAAGCCTTTTATCAAAGGCTGTTGGAATCCAGGTTTTCCTGAGGATGCATTTTCGATTCCAGGGAGGTGTGCTGATGGAAGCATTCTGTACAATTCTCTTGCTACTGAGACTTCTCAAAAAAGTGAGCTGAAGCATTTTATACTGGCAATTAATCCATAGATAAGAAAAACTTATTTCACAGGGTAGTTAAAATTATCTGAGAGCTTTGTGGGGAAAAAATGGTGACTTTCTGAGTGATGACAAAGTATTTATTTCGTGCTGTAACCTTTTTCAGCAGCATCTAGGAAGATTGCTCTTGTATGCAAGATCTATACAGGCTACAATCAAGGCAAGATTAATCTGAATACTAGGGAAAATATCTACCAAAAAACCAAAAGAAAAAGAGATATGGAAATAAAGTTGTTTGACTACAGCTTCTGATGATAATTACTGTGGTTTTCTTCATAGTTTTCCTTGCAAGTTTTGGACCACTCCAAGGATTTAGTTTGTGCCAGTAATTAGAGTCTTCTGTCCTGTAAAAGGCAGTATCCTTTCTCTTATAATCTATCAAAATTTCTAAATTGTTTTCTTTGCAGTATTCTTCATGCATGTATTGCCTTTCTTTGTCTCTTTGTGATACGGATGTATTTTTTAAGACTGCAGTAGTTAGAACAGACTTTTGAAAGTTTTGATATCAGAAGGCCCTGGACACGTGCAAATACTTTGTGTTTTATCATTACAAAGACTTCATTTAATCCTATCCAAATCTTCTAAAAATACTGATAAATATACGCAGCTCAGGTGTCATACTGGCTGTAATCTTGACTTGGTTTTGAATTAAGCTGTTCAAATTTTGTCTCTTTGAGAGTATGACAAGTCTTATAGTTTGCAGCAGAAATTTTCAAACTAGATAGGAGTGGAGTGCAGTTCTGTGAATGGTCAGGGACAGGACTTCTCAGTGTAATCCCAACATGTCCAGAAATGTTCACCAGCTTTACTCATTGGCCAGTACAAAAAAATAAAATAGACTTCTCTAAAGACCTTTTCCAAAATATTTTGAACAATTATTCTCCTGAGTGTGTTTTTTATTTAGTCATTCCTTCCATCAGTTCTGAAAAAGGACTGATTTCTAACCTCATTCATTGATTGTTTGGAATAAAATGTCAACTGAATAGGAATAAACAGGTCAAGAAAGAGAAACCTTAATAACCTCTATCTAATGGATTTATGTTTGTAGTGTGCTGGACCCTAATGTATTCCAGTTTTCCCAACTTCCCACTTTGCTTTGTATTTCTTTATACCTCATGAACTCCATAATGAAAAAGAAATAAGAGTAGAGTGTTTCCTTTCCTCTGTGCTGAGGTGTACTCAGGAATCAAAGGGTCTCCATTTTCTGGCTCGAGGTGCAGGAATGCCTGCCCACCCCCAGTGGAATGCACAATAAAGCAAGACATCAGGAAAAAAAATAAGATACTTTACAGGTATATATTTTTTAATTAGGGGTTTAACACTGACAGAGTTGTGCCTCTGCTCTTCTCTCAATAGTTGTCTTACATATTTATTCTGCACTTCAGTATGAGGTGCCATGGATGTTTCATTTATCAGCCACTACACTCTTGGACTGTAATAGCTCTTTCTGAGGGTTTAGGGCAAGAAAAACAGATCTGTTCTCTGTCAGTTCTTTCTCTTACAGCCTTGTTTAAGAGATGGAATAATTAGCAATGCTTTCCCCCAAATATGTAATTCCCAAATTCATAGTGACAGTTTTCTGGTTTAGCCATCACTGACTTGGGATTATTTATCCATGCTCTAGAATGTGTGTATATATATCATTCTCTCTGTGATAGTTTTAGACTTTGTATTTTGAGAGAATATTATTAGGATTTTTTCCTTTATTGTTCAGGTATTTGCAAACAATGCTGACCACTGTAAATGTGCAGATAGCCGTGTAAATAATGAATGCTTTTACCATTTAGCCCCAATCCTTTTGGTTCCAAAATCCCTATAATTTTATATTTTGGTTTTACCAGAATTGGAGCCTGCTCAGTTGTTTTCTTGAAACCAGCATGAGCTTTCCTTCTTCATTAAATTAGATATAATGCTATCATGAGGCCCTAAGGAGACCTGAACTGCAGGTCTCAAGATTTTGAACCAGATACAAAGTTTAGCTCAGGGTAATTGCAGTGATTCTATCACTACTGCACAGCCTTTTCTGCATTAGCACCAGCCACACACTACCTGTAGCTATTTTTGCAGTGTGGCAATATCTCTGAGAGAAATTATAGAAGTCCTTCTTTGGCTCAACAGAATTAAAAGATACAAAGTAGTGAAACCCAGACAGTTACCCCTTTGAGAATTTGATTGTTTGGAGGTCAGAATTAGTTAATCTTTACCCAGGTTTAGGGGACAGGTACTAAACCCAACTCAGCCTGCAGTTTGCTCTGTTGTACAACAAACCCCTCACATCCAGCACTGTTCCATGCATTCTCCTGGCTAGAGAAGAAACCACAGAAATTTGTTTTCCAAATGATTGTATCCATCCAGCCTGTGAATACATAATGCTAGAATTGTAGTCTCTTGATGGGCACTGCACTTAGACAAAATGGTATCTGAAATGGTATCTAGCAGTATGTTTAAAAATAGTCCAAGGGCCCTGGATTTTTGCATGTATGGAAGAGGTTAATAAAAATCTGTTGTTCAGCAGTCTCACTCCAGAAAGGGAATAAAGGGACAGGAGCTGAGCTATCTCTGTAGGTATGGTTGTAGCCATCTACTGCAGCTTGCTAATTTCTTTACTGAAGTTTTAACAATCTGTCTCATATTCAGGTTGATTCACCACTTTTCCATCACCGTTTATGCATACTGTGGTTTTCTCTTTATTTCTCCATTTTCAGGACCCATGTTGGACTCCTGAAGTTGACACTGATGAAGCTGTGATGGCTGGGAAATGTGCCTAATTTGAACATATATATTCTGAATGATGCTGATGGTCCTAAACATTACTCATGAAAATGTCACCAGGTGGTGATCTCTGTTCGCAGCTGCCCTGACATCGTTTAGATTAAGCCAGTGGCAGGACTAACTCAGCCTCCAGCCTCCCAGTGTGTAATACAAGCCTTAAAATATGTGAAACATAAGAACCTCATGTTTGAGTTCATACTGTGTCACCATTTATTAACAGTAATTGTTTAATATGTTTTTTGTTAAACAAAATATTACTGTTTTCTAAGTGTGGTCATGTGCATTTTATCAATTTTCAATCCAAGTAATTGACAGTTTCTTGCAAGAACAAAGTAGAATTTATATACTAGGAATGAGAATGGGAAATATAGATTGAATTGCATGTGCTAAGTAAAAGCACAAGCACTTAAACTACTCTAATATACTTGGATCCTTATTTGATAGGAAATGAAACGTGTCCAAGAGGAGGAGGAATTCTGAATCCTGAAGATTAGTGATAGTGCACTCTCTTTCAGATACAAAACCCCTTATAATTGGTCTTGATCCTTATTTTGAAATGGCTTCAAGTGGTTCAACTTAGTTTGAAAGAGAACTTAAGTTTATGTTTCAGCATCCAAGAGGTGTTAGTAGATTTTTGTATTATTACGTTTTCCTTATTAATTAAAGGCACAGATTCTCATTCCCATTCCACCACATATTAAACCCCTGTTGGAGAATGATTCCCCACAGCATCACAGCTCAGAGAAGCAGGTGTTTGACTAATGTTCAGTGAGGATGAAAACATTTCATGACAGATGTTCAGAGGAAAAGAAAACATAATCATTATTGCTGTGTAATTATAAATTAATTGAATTTTGCTTTGATAGTGCCTTAGTCCATAACTGCTGGAAGATGGTAAAGCTGTAGGAAAAGTCTTGTTCATCAAGTATATCCATTTCTCAGTGGTCTTTTGCCAGTACTCCAATGGATTGTAGTCAGACATACTTCAGATAGTTTTAATACAGCTGGGAGGGAAATAGCAGCTAACCACAGTAAAGTGAATGTCATCATAGCCTGATTACACCTCCATTCAGTGTAACTCTAGATAAAACACACCTACACAACATTGAAGTCCTAATTCTAGATGCACTTGAAAAAAATTACTGTTAAGATGGCCAGCAGGAACTTGCTAGTTGCTCTTTTGAGAATATGTCTTGAGGACAAAGTTTAATATAAGATACTCTTTTCAAACTCCTAATGGCTATCAAGCCTAATAAAAGCAGTTTGAACCATCCAAATATGGCTACCTAGCAGTGCTTAAATACTAATTAAAGATACTTATCATCTGGAAGGGGGAACCTTATTGAAGTCAATTCACAATTTGTGCTGACAAGCTATTATATTCTAGAAATGATAGGTTAATTAACATATCATATCCATGGGGGAGGTACTGTTTGCTTTGTTTGTCCTTGAAAGAGAAATGACATCTTAGCAGATGAACTTAACAAGTAGAGTTGTGTCCTGTGGAGAGATCTGAAGTCAATGTACTCTTTGAAAAATGGAGTTTCTCAAGTCTGTTTAGTTGTGCCAACTGTCTCTCTGGAAAATAAATTCTAAGGGAGACTCAAGGATATTTAATGAATGTTTTATTTTTAATTGAATAGAATATTTCTCTATGTTTGTACTTCATTCTTCTGTTACTCTTCCAAGGATAAGGTGGCATAGATAAAAAGTTTTCTTTTTGTTTGCTACCTGTCATTTATGACCTGTTAAGCCTTGATGATGGATAAGATAAAACTTTTCAGCATGTTCCTTTATCCCTGTTTCTAATTGTTTGGATGCTCACTATTTAAATAATGTTATGACTATTCTGAGAGCATGAAAACAATTTCTGCTGCAAATCAGAAAGCCCTAGAGAAGGAATAATTTTGTGTGGGTTTTTGTCCCTTAGGCAAAATCTGTTTTCCACTTTGCCACAGAAGGGTCCTGAGTTCTGACATGCTCTTTAATTTTCCCAAGTTTTTAATTACTTATTTAATTTTTATTTAAGTCATACAACTCTTCTGCAAAGCATTGCTATATTACATTCCTGACAAGGACAAGATTCTTCTTTTAGTGATACCCCTTTCCATAGCATAAGTGGGGAGCCCACTGAGGTAACATAATTTGAGCATGATAATTCTCTCTGCACTATTAAACTCTGAGGGTTTAATTCCTGATCATAACCTCAGTCCAGAAGAAATGAAAATGCTAATCAATTTTCCTCCCTTAGTCTTACTCAAATGGTGTTGCAGTGAATGTATTCCAGAAGGTTACCTGAGGCTGTATTGCAGTTTCTGATCATTGTATTAATCATTCAGATTCAACTGGCATAAAGCAGGGTTAGCAAAGTCCCCATCCAAGGTTAATTCAGGCACCTACTGTGAGTACTGGCACCTTCAGCCACCTTTGACAGGATCAACAAAGCCACACCTTCTTGCATTCAAAATGGAAGTGTGTTGAGTGACCCTGGTATCTCTGACTGGTCTGTCAGAGCAGAGGGAAAGTTTGGGGCAAGGAAGACTTACTCTCAGTAGGGGAGAGTTGGTTTAGGGGAGGTTTCAACAACCTGGGCACACACAAGTCCATGAGCAGACCTGAGAGCAAGTGCTGATGGAATTGGCTGATGCCATTGCAAGGTCACTCTTAACTGGTTTTGAGCAGTCCTTGTGTTTGGGGGAGATTCCTAAGAGCCAGAAGAAAGCAAAGGTCATTCTTAATCTCGAGGAAGAGGATCTTGGGAGCAACAGACTGGCCAGACTTGCTTCAGTCCCTGTGAATCCATGGAGCTGATAACCAGGGAAATGATCTCTAAACTTGTTAAAGACAGAAGGTGATTTGGAGTTGGCATGCACTTATGAGAGGAATTTCTTGCTCATTCAACCTGTCAGCCTGCAAGGCTGACTGGCTCAGTAGATGAGAGGAGAGCTGTGAATGTTGTTTATCTTGATCTTGGTGAGGCTTTTGACAGAGTCTGAAATGCATCCTCAAGCCAAACTTAGAAAGTAAGTTATGACTAGAGAAGTGGAGAGTGGGGTGGAGTGAAAATGAGCTGAACTGCTGCCTCAAAGGTTCTTCAGCAGCAGCACGAAGTCCAGCTGGAGTCCAGTCACTGGTGGAGTACCCCAGAGCTGACAGGACCAATACTGTTCACACCCTCATGGAAGACTTGGATGATGGGGGCAGAGTGCACCTCAGTTTTACACCCTGATGTTCAAAGGGACCCTGACAGCCCAGAGATTGGGCTGACAGGAATCTGGTGGAGTCTAGCAGGGGGACGTGCCAAGTTCTGCAGCTGGGGAGGAACAACCCCACACACCAAAGCAGGGCTGGAAACCAGGTGGCTGAAAAAGAGCTTGGCAAGAAAAGACCAGGGGGTCCTGCTTAATGATAAGCCAAGTGAATCAGCAAAAAATATTAACTTTTGTCTTGGGCTGCATCAGGAAAGTGTTCCCAGGAGGTCAGGAAAAATGATTATTCCCCTCTACTCAGCACTGGTGAGGGCACATCTGAAAATGCTGTATTCAGTTCTGGGCTCAACAATACAAGAAAAATGTGGACTTGGAATGATCCAGGGAAGGGCCATGAAGAAGATTAAGGGGTTGAAAAATCGGCCATGCTGAATCAGCTGGGATTGTTCATCCTGGGGAAGACTTAGAGGGGAGGAAACCTACCAGATATTTTAAAACAAAAAGAGTATCCTCCCTAACCAAGGACACATAATGAGGCCTGCCTGTGCAGGTATAAGCAAGACCTTAACAGCTGGAAAGGTCTTTCAAAAATAGGCTGGGAAAGTTGCTGAATCATCACAGCACATTTGTTGAGAACAATGTTAGTGGCTTCTCCTGCTCTGTAAGCACAGCAACTCGTTGTAAGCCCTTGTGTTTCAGAAAAAAAAAAGGGTCATTTAGGAGATCTACCTTGCTTTTAAAGCTCTTTTTGATGGCAGCCAGCCTAGAAGAAATTGTTACTGATGAAGACTTGCATAACACAGTCCCCAATATAGTCCTGCAAAGTAGTCAGGAAGTAAAAATTATGGTCTGTATCCATGGTCTTGGAAAGGCATCAGCCAATCAGAGAGATTGTATATAGCCAGATTGGTTTTACAATTTGTGTAGCTTGATCACACATTAATTGTAGATACTTCCACATGAGGTTGCTTCTGAGTTTAGCTGAATGCTGCAGCTGATGAGCACGCTGAGGGTGTGCAGTGCTTTTTATGCTTACTGATACTCCTGACCACAGGGGTATTGCCCTAAATTTCCTTGTGTACTGAACATAATGCATCTGAGAGAAGAGATTTAAACAATTCTGACATTCCTTGTTGCATATTTTTTTGCTTCCCTGAGCCAGAAATGCTAAATTCTTGGATCATTATCTAAAGCTACTGTCTACATCGACTCATGGAGCTGCTTCTTTCCTTCCACTTCACAAATTTTTCGTCTTCAGCGGTATTAACATAGGCACTCATCTCGCTATTCGAGTCAGAGTCAATGTTCCAGCACTAACTATCTTCTTCCTGTCTGCTCTCAGCTAAAACTTAAACTGATCATGTAAAAGGAGACACAGAGCTCTTTAGCATGCATTTCAGAGTTTAAGGAATTTTCTTTAAACTATCACTTGGAATTTAATTTGAAAAAATTCCAGTGTACTTGTTTTTTCCTGTAACAGGAGTCAGAGCAATTGCTGTTTTCAATGGATAGCTAGAGAAACAACATATTAATAAATGTTGATAGTGGTGATTTTGGTGAGATTTCTGAAGAGAAAAGGGAAGGCTTTGTGTGATATCCATGTTTGTTCAAAGAGCTCACCAAGTATAGGTTCTTAAAAGTTTATTTTGCCCTTGTAGGAACACCTAGAAGCTTGGCTTAGGGTTTTGGGAACTGTGTGTGCATGCAACAAAAATATAACAATGCTTTAAAAGATTTTAGCTTATTCAAAGAAATCTCCAATAAACTTCATCAATAAGTGTAACATAACAGTTTCAGAATAGAGATAATTTTTTTGGACAGTTACTAAGGACCAAAAGCTTCTTTATTATGGTACATCGAAAAGCCTGAGTTCTCTTTACCTATACTGTAAGCTTGTATGTATTCTAGAAGTTGAAAAGGTACATATTTTGATAAGACCTCTAAAGGACTTTCATTTTTTTGGGCTGCAAAAGAAGAATAGACCTCATTAGGCAGAAAGTGAAAATGAACAGCGAACTACTAATTTAGTTATGAAAGAAACAAAATAAGAAATCTGGAATAATTATTAGGAACACTGATAATGAACCATCTCTTTAAATTGCCTAGCATTTTCCATTATGTTAGATTTTTGTAGTATGTTAGGGTTTTTTCCCTGAAAACTTAATACCTTATTGTTTTCACCAGCCTTTAAAGTTTTCCAGACTCAAAGACCTGCAGCAGGAGACAGGTCTTTTGTAAATACTTCAAAATTCTCATTGAATTATAAAATGTTACAAATTACTACTTCCCTTACTTCATTTGCATTTCAGAAAGAGATTTTTGTAGGTTGCCAAAATGACTGAATATAAAGGCTACAAGTCCATGCTTATGCTGTGATGTGATAATATACTATTATTACAAACTTCTGCAAGTAATTAGATAGAAAAAATCAGGATCTTAAATTTAGTCAGTGTAAATAATAAGTGCAGTATTTGGAAATTTTTTTAAGAAGTAAACACAGCTGTATATGCGGTAATAATTTTATGCTTCTTATTTTAAAGTGTATTCAATGAGATAGTTTCATGAAAATAGACAATTTTTTTTTCTGTTAACCCAGAGCTACAAAACATAGAAGACTGAGACCTTGACTGCTGAGGGTGGAGAATTCTCAGAAGGTAGATCTTGTCACTGGGAGGGAGCAGTGTGTGATGATGCCTGGCACTCTAATCTTCAATTCTGTGTTTGATATTAGTGTTTATGACAAGAGAATGCAAGCAAAGCAGTGGGTAAAACCAGCCAGGATCCCCTTATTTACTTAGTGGATGATATTTGGCACCCTGGTAGTGAAAGACGCTGGTGAAACTCCTGATGGAGTCTAAGCAGAGAAAACATACATATGGAGAGGCTTGGTGTAATACTCTGCCTGCACTAATTAGGGCAAATTTACATTTACCTCTGATTTTCACACAGATGCTGTGAAGGCTGAATAATTGATGCATAAATTCTTTCTGTGGTGCAGCTCAGAATGCGAATGATAAAGAATTTATGACAATGACCTGAAACAATATTACCACATTGTCTTATCCAGCCTTCAGCCTCTATTGAGAAGTTTGGGGGAAATAAGGCCCTAAAAATAGACAATGTTTGAGGGGACAAATATGAGGGTATTTTAAGTTTTGTTAATAATGCATAATGCATAATGTAAATAACAGCAAGTTATAAAAAAATGCACACTGTGCTGACACTGATTGGGTAATCATTTGGAATGCACTTTGGTGAGAAGCAAAATCACGAGATGCAGAAATGCCAATGATGCACATTTTTCTCCATTTCTGCGGACTGGATGTTTTCTGTGTTTATTCTGAAATGTATAGAAGGTATGACATGATTAAATTTGCAAGTAGGTAAGTGGAATAAACCTTCTTCCTGATGCAGTGAGTAATTTAAAGCGAGAAAGTTGTCTGGTTAGTCAGGAGATGTGCAATTAGGCCTTGCACATGCTGCACACAGCTGCTCTTACCTCAGCTGGGTTTGTTCTGCTCTCTGCAGCTTGGCCAGGAGTAACTGAACCAACTCTGAGCCACACACCAAAGGAACTGGACAGCAGGGGGGCTGCAGATGCAAAGAATGCAGGATACACAATGACCTAAGAATTTGCAGAGGATTTTAGGCACACAATTTTTATCAGAATTTTTTTGGTTTTTATCCTCATCGATAGCAAGGGCCAATTGTTTTGGAGTTTTATTTGTTCTTTATTAATGCACTGATGTTAATACAGAGCTGTTGAGGATTCTCTGTCTCTGAGAATCGTCAAGTCATTTGTTACAACTCACAAGTTCTGTAATTGTCCTGTTACCTGGATATTAGTGTGCCATGGAGTAGAGCTGTGTGTATAGCTCTCAGATGAAGAAAGTAGGATATATGTGTCATTCTCTAGGCCCATTTTCACAGTCTCTGGGAAAATGATCTATAAATTTGAGTCAGAACACAACTATACACATTACTAGGGCTGCACAGATCTGGGATTTGAAGTTCAAGAGGAATAGACACATGAACTGTAGTGGCTTTGTGGCTCAAAATGTATTAATGTGCTATAAAGGCTCCACAGATTCTGCCTGTGCTTGATTCTAGCTAGCACTGGCATATAATTAAATTTTCTAAGTATGTTCTTTTCAGAAAAGTAATCTATTTGCATTGTTCATGTCAAACAACAAACCCAAACAAAACCAACCAACCAGTGAACCAACCAATCAAAATAAGCCCTGAAAACCAATCCTGCTAATTTTAAACAGATTATATTTACTTTCTAAATTAAATCAAGGTACGGATTATATTTCTATGTAAAAATACTTGGCATGAGCTCTGGCCTTAGAGAGCATAATAACTGAACATGTGAGATTGTTTAAAAATAAACAGCTGTTATGTAGCATCCCTGATGTCAGTTTTATAAACTGCTGCTGATACAGCAGTGATTTGTATATTTCAAATTAAACCCAGTTTAAGACAGTTTCTTTTTTCACAGTCCAAATGCATTGAGTCAGTGTAATTGTAACAGCAGTGTAGTAGTGCTAGGGTTACAATGCCCATATTTACTTTCTCTGGAAGAAATAAATTTTAACTAGAAATTGAAGAAATGAAGTATTTTTAATAGAATCTATTTAATATTCTACTTGTTGGTCATCCTCACTGGTTTAAAATATAATCAGTCTCTTTTATTAGCATATATGGTAACAATATTGTGCACAATACATACATAATCAACAACTATATACACTGTGTTAGCAGTATTCTGCTCTGTGTTTCTTGGTATCTTCCACTTGAGAGACACCTATAAATGTCAGAGGAAAGCAACATTCTGCAGAACTTTTAATTTATACATGAAACCCCCATCTTCTGCCCATAAGATTTCATGTTATCTCATGTAACAAACAAGATATTCCTGAGCATTGGCATATGCAGATATTATATTTTCTCATGTATGAAAGGGTGAAAACCTGGCTTCATTAATTCAATAGGAATATCCTGGATGAAGCCAGGTTTTCATTTAAGTTCTTTTTCTGCATGTCTTTTCAACTGCTTTGTTTGGGATACTAATAGGGTTGGGTTTTTTGCTGCAAATTCCACTGAAAGTGTCAAAGATGCTTGCAAGGTTGCTTCTGATGGGAAATGAAGATAAACCTTTCCAGATAAATACCTCTAAGTAAAAATAAATGTATTTTACTTCTTCTATGCTAGGAATCTTGTAATCAAAGATAATACATAAGATTAGGTACCTTATGCCTGAGTGGGAGCTAAAATGATGCTTAAATACAGTTTTTATTTCAGTCTCTGTATATAGGATAGTTCCAACATTTTTCTGTTATGTGGGCAGACACTTTTTCAACCCTAAGCTTGAGAATGGGAATTCTTCATGTGTCAGAGTGATAAGATAAGAAAGGTTTGGTACTGTTCTGATTTTAGTTTTTCTTGGGTGCCTTTTAATGGGCCAGTTTTGAGATTGGGCATCATCATATTAACCTTTTGTCTTTTAATCCCCCTGATTTTTGCATTCATAACATAATAAATAGCTGTCCTCTGAGCAAATGTCACTTTCATCTATGCTATTTAGACTGCAACAGCTTTGTTTTCAGATTCTGGAGGATGTAAAGCATCTGTAGTAACTGCAAAACAGAGGCCAGTTTGTTTTGTCCATGTCTGAATTGATCCTCTTCCATCTGAGACACCATAAAGGTGAAAATTTAATGAAGTGTGGAAGGACCAGCAGTACTATAAATGTCATGACCTACATATACCTGATGCATCTTCTCTGTTCTTGTTACAGAATTGTTTTTTTTCTGAAGTAGACTAGAAATTTTTGGTGAGCGAATTGAAGAAAATTCAGAAAGTAGCAATGTTGATTCCAACAGCCTGGATTGTAGACAAAGGCTCTGTTAAGTGCCTACAATAGTGGGGTAGTGCCAAAATATTTCTGACCTTTTCAAGTTAATTGTTTTGAAAGTCACTGGTATTCTGTTTTTATTACTAAAGCTTTTCCCTTGCAGTGTTCATAATTTAAATGCTTTCTGAGTCATGTAGTTTAAAAAGTTAGAAATTGCAGAATGCAATAAAATAAAAAGAGCCTTGATATGAAGCAAAAGAAGTATTACCTCTGTTCTTAAAAATGTAAGTAATAAACTGTTCTACCAGGGCTGTGATCTTGTTAAATAACAATTAACAGCTATATCTGAAAAGGCAGGAAAACCCAGATCTAATACAGATCCAGGTACTGACATTCTTAGCTTCAAGGGGGCATTGCTGTCTCATGGTTAACTCTCTGTTTGCCAGGATCCTTTTCTGCAAAGCTGTTTTCCAGCTGTGAGACCTGTACTGCTGCGTGGGGTTGTTCCTCCTCCAGTGCAGGACTGGCCACTTTCCTCTGCTGGAATCCATCACATTCCTGTCAGACATTTCCCTGGCCTGTTGAGGTCCCTCTGAACACAGCACAATCCTCTGGCTGATCAGCCACTTCTCCCAGTTTGTGTCATCAGCAAATTTCCTGGGAGTGCACTCTACCCCATCATCCCGATCATTAATGAAGACATCGAACAGTTTTGGGCCCAGGACTTATTTGTGACTTTTACTGCCACTTGTACCCTTGTAAAAGACTTCACTGGGTTCAGCATCCAGCAGACTTTGGTTTTTCTGGCTGTCTCTGCATGCTTGGGCCAGTGTCTCTCTATTCCTGCCAGGCTACCTGTGCCTGTTTCCACCTTCTGTATAATTCCTTTTCATCCAGGGCTGTGACCTTGCTTCTTTCCAGTCTCTGCTCTCAGGATCCTGAGCTCCACCATCTCATGGTCTCTAAGGCAAGGCAGCCCTCACCCTTTTCACCCCCTTGAGCCTCAGCCTTCACCTTACTCGCAAAGAAGGCCTGGCAGAGCACCTTGTTTGCAAACAATGCCTGATCAACCCCACCAAGCTGCGATTTTGAGAGCTCTGTGTAGTTCACAGGGGTGCATAATAAATACATGTCCAACAGGACATCAGTTGACCAGGCAGAGATCAAATACCTCTTCTGGCTGCTCTTACCAGAGGCACACTGAAAGGAGGTATTCTCTGGCACTTTTAGTGCTCTTGATGTGAGAGCAGGAGAACATTAATATTTATAAGTTACATATACACCTAAAGTTACATTTTATGTCAAATCAACTAATTACAGGATTTGTAGATGAAAATTTTTCAAGACATCTGAAAGCAGGGGAATGTGTAGATTTTTCAGAGCTCCTTTTCTGTGGAGTTTTCAGGGCACCTTGTCAGGGTGTACATAAAAGAACAGTCAGCCATGGCTCTCAAGAAGGTTCAGATAAGGTAAGTATTCCCAAGGAGGAAAGCTAACATGATGGAGCTGAGACAGACATGCTGCACATAATTGGAGATGTGGGTGGAGAGAAACCTGTACCTGACAATGCAATTTGGACACTGGAAAGCAAGACAATGCATGATGAATTTCGAGGAGGTCCATCTTTGTCCAACAGTGTGTGCTTTGTGAAGCTGCAAGAGTGAGCACTGTCTGAATAACTGTTGTTTCTGCAGGATTTTTAAAATCCTTATTTCCAAAACAAACTTCTCCTGAGTGGTTGATTGAATGTTGCTTAGTTCCAATGTCTCTTTGACAAACAAATCCTTCCAGGTTTTGGAAGCCTTCCAGTTTTGTTTTTTTTAAGGACTGCCTGCTTAGATCTATTAACCAGCAGTGTGTGCTTTACAAGACTGGGTAGGATTGAAAGATTAGTACCAGTTATGGGGAAATAGGAATTGAGAAGTGAGAATCTAATGGAACTTCTTTTTACTGTATAGAAGAATGGAACTCAAACAAATGTTAACTAGACTCAGTTTTCAGATTATATATTAAATATTAATACTAATACTAATCCTAAACCTAATACTACTAATAATATTTCTTGGTTTCCTGCCCCACACACCCCACTGGAAAACAGTAGGAAGATCTAGAAATTTGTCTAGAAACTAATTCTTCAAAGTTTTCATCATAAAGTATGTGGAGAGGAAAGGCAGAAGGGGGTTCCATTGTGATGGTTTCTATGATTTCTCTGCCTGAGGTCTTGAAGGGCCATCAGGATGGGTAGGGTATATAGTGTTTCATTTAGCTGTTGGGAAGTTAAAATTACACAGTTCTGCACAATAAACTTTCTGACATTCCTGGTCTACCCTGACATGCTTCTGTTGAGTAAGCACAAAACATGTTCACAGTTTCATTTATGAAGAATAACAAAACATATTTGAGAGAGAGGCAGCAAAGTCTCAAATGTATCTTTACAGGTCCTTACAATCTACAAAGCAAGCAGAAGAGAATTTCTGATGTGCTTGATTTATTGATTTTAATCTACAGTGAATTGACAGAACATTTCTGTCCTAGAGCGCACCTGTTAAAAAAATGTAATTGCAGAGAAGGATACGAAATAGATCATGGAAATGTTTCCTTCTGGTGTTTCTGCTTGGCAGATGTGCTAAATGGTTATTCCTTTCATCATATGGCTCTCACACTGTAAAATATAACCTGCTTTTTCTCTACTGCATAAGTCAGGCAAACTGCCCATGCTCTAGCAGAATAAAAACAGATGACCTTTCTGAAACATTGAAATTTGTCAGGGCTTTTTAACTGGCATTTCATTTGTGTGTGCTGCAATCACTTGAATTGGCACACTTTCTGTGACTTCACATTTCTCCTTTCTACACATCAAATATAATTCATTTTGAAAATGAGCAGTGACATTTTATACTGAGGATTTATTAATTTTTGAAGTTATAAGATCCAGTCTTCCTTTGAGTGGAACATTTATAAACAATACCATTAGAATTCTTCTAACAGATCCCAATTAATGATATGGAAAAACACCAAAAAAAGATTGTTATGTTAGACTTGTGAAAGCCCAAATCTGGGCTAAAAATAGCAAACACACCCACATGGATGTACTGAGGACAAAGTGCTCTCCCTATCTCCTCCATCTCTGATATTTTATTGGTTTAGATAGTGATATAACTGTTTAATAAAAAAGCAGTGGTGGAAATAAAAAAAAAAACTTTACCTTGACTATATTCTTTAGAGTTTCAATTGAGGGAGCTATCTTTTTGTATCTAATTTAACCCTGTTTCTTATTCATTAATAGTTTGGAAATTGCAGATGAATGAACATGGGCATAATAACTTAGAAGAGTTGGCTCATTTAAATTAATAGGTGAGACTGTAGGTGTTGTTTATGTTGTATGTGTCCTCTAAAGATCCAGCAGATCCAATAATGTGAGTTTGGGTGATGAGAAAAAATTACTCTTTCATTATTGAAGCCAGATATTATTTTTAAAATATTCAAGGGAAAAAAATAATTAGCCCGTGTCTTAGGATGAATGTCCTTCAGTGAAAAATTACTTATGTATTTGATATTTCTTGAATGGCTTTAATAAAGCATATAAAGCATATTAAAACAAAATTCTCTCAGAGCACTGACACGTGCCAGAGGGCAGATTAATGAGAACTGGATAGCCAAGCCACCTGCCTGATTTCTGTACTGACAATTCACTGTAGTTTTAAGAAATTGCTAAATGAGCCTGTAATATTTCACTGCCAGAAATGCAGTGTCTTAGACTTTCCTTGGGTGCCTGATCAGTATAAGGGGTAACAAGAGAAAAGCAGTCTTGGCTGCAGGGGCATTTGGAGCACTTCTGGCTGTGATATCAATACAGCTGTCACATCTGTCACCTGACGTGGCAATTACGTGTTTCTCAAAGAGGAGGTGCTTGGCTTGCTGTAGAGTTTTGTGGCTCCATTTTCTCAGCTGCCTGGTCAGCCAGAAAGGTTATTAGAGAAAATTGCAATTACTTACACAATTGACACATAGCATGTAATGATCAAAACTGATACATCTCTTACTAATTTTCTGAGCTCTTAAGTAGTTATTAAAGCTATGAGTTTTGAAGAGGGGCACTAGTAAAACACCTCATCTGCTGTGATTGGTTTTATCACAACATATTCCAATTCAAAGGAAGAAGAAAAAGCCTACAAGTCTTGAATGTTTCAGTGTTGCTTGTTTCTCAGCTTTTCAGAGTTGTCTCTAGGAAAATGCTACAAAAATGTTGATTTCCCTCACAGAGAAGCACTGTGTTCCTTTCTTGAATTGACTTAGCTCTTCCAAGCTCTGTTGCTGATGGAAGACACTTTTCATATCTCTCCTAGTTATTGAACTAATCCTAACTGGTCACAATGCACAGAAAGATACCTCTTGTGCTGTTGGTCTGGTTATTAAAATCAGCCATTTTCAGTCCTGCTGCAAGGTGCAGGCTCTCTCTGGATTATCTTCTGGCTGTCAGGGTAAAGGGTTTGCTTGAGGAAGCAGCTTTATCTCTGGTAGCTGGTTTTGGAAATGTTTTGGCAAACTAGCAGCTCCTAGTCTCCTGAGTGTTGAGAGGGTTGTAACAGGAATGGCTGTAACTATCCAGGTCTCAGCCTAATTTGCATGGTGATTGTCAGGTGATAAACAGAATTTTGAATAGAAACATTTGAGTAGAGAAAACTGATGAAACCTCTCTGCTTCAGAGCTAATGAGACTCCTCAGAGTACTTTGTGGCAATTTAAAATACTGAGAATAAGAAAAATGAGAAGTTTAAATCCACTGGTTAGAGGTCTGGACCTCATTTTCTTTAATTTACAGATCTGGTGACTTGTTGAGTATTTTATATGGAAAGATCTGAGGAGGTTATAACCTGTGTTTCCCTACACAAGTCATCAAAAGTGTTTGTAATTGGAGAAAAGTAGTGTCAACACAGAGTCTCTAGGAGGAAGTGAAAAGAAAGATTCCTTCTCAATTCAAGCTGCAGTTTCCCTTTGCAGCTACATTATTGGCATACTTCCATATCTTTATCCAAATCAACTCTGTCAGCAATTTCCTCAGTTCTCTGGACTTGCAGATCCTTTCCTGGAACCATTACATCATCAACACTTTTGAATGGCCTTACTTCTCTACTGGGGTTACACTTTGGTGTGATCCTCTCTGTGGAGTTTTCCTGCATGATTCTTGTCACTTGCCCTTTTATTTTGCTGCTGCAAACTTTTTTTTTTTAAGAGTAGGAGAAGATCCAGATGCCCATAGTTGTTGATTCACATGGAAATACCCAGATTGTTAGCAAAAGACAGTTCCTGTGCAGAACATAGACAGATAATAGAAGTCACCATCCCTTTGTAATTCAGTTCTACGCTATGTAATCTTGTTATGCCCCCTTCAAAAGGAGGAAATTCTGTCTACAAACAGATTTAAACTCATGCAACCTTAGGTAAAGAGAACAGAATTTGGCCCACTAGAATTTGAAAGCAGTTAAACTCAAGTAGGCCCACAGGCTGGAATAGAACGTGCCAAAGGTGTAGTCTTCTGATTTAAGAACTATTTAGGTGTATCCCAGCAACAATTTTCTGAAAAGGAATTGGCTTCCTTATCCAAACTCTCCAGGAAAGTTAGCATCATTCACTCCCTAGGCACAGGAAGTTCAGAACAGGTTTTTTGCCCAGGGCTATGGGTTTGACTCCTGAATCTGGAGGATGTTTTTACTTTCATTTCAGGATTTTCTGTGATTTGGGGCAGCTGGGCTTTTTTTCCCCTCATTTTGCTACCTCCACTGAATTAATCACTTGATGAGGAGCAGTTGGAACTGAATAAGATACAGGGAATTCAAACAGAACTAGAGCACATTCATTCTCACTGCAGGGCAGTGTGAGATACTTCCCTGATGCAGACCAGATTTCTCTTACCAGAACAATCAATCTGCCTTTCTCTCACCAGCCTCCTCAGGGGCCCCTCAGAAGACAAGAGTCAGCCTTGCTCTCTGTACTCCTCCCATCCCCATCACACGAGAGATGGGTGATGTGAGAGCCATCCTACAGCTGGAGTCTGGGTGATGGGTGCAGATTTGGCTGTGAGAGAAGACTGGTTGTCAAGCCATGCCCTCTCAGAGCACCAGTAGATGTGTGTCTGACCAGCCACAGCCTCCATTGTGTGATCACTGTGGGATGCACTGATATTTTCAGTGTAATTGTGGCATAACTTCACCTATGTAAGAGGGGATGGGGAGATCTGGCCCCAGCTGCCTCCATCAAAGCCTATGGGATTTGCTTGTGCCAAAAACAATTCACCCCACTGTAGAATAGAATATCTGCAGAAAATGTGTTCTTCTTGGGTTTACTGTGAAATCTGAAGGAAGTGGCTTAGAGGAAGGAAATTTATGTCTGTTCCTCTCAGCTCAGCCAGAGAGATTGCATGTAGCTCAGCTCTTGCCTACAGAGCTTGTCTCAGGTCAATGCCTACACAAATTAAATTCCCAAAAGTGACAGATGGTATTTGTTTGGTGTGCATGTTCTCAGTTGCGTGCTGTGTCCCTGCAGGAAGCAGCTGAGAAAGGAGAGCCCTTGGAAAGGACAGCAGGGGATGGGTGTTGTTTTGGGGAGAAGGTTCCAGCTCTGGCAGGAGAACAGTCAGTGCAGCCTGGGAGGCTGCAGCTCCTTGTGGCAGAGAACACCCTGAGGAGCACAAGCAGGACCAAATGAACTTTCTTGGAATCACAGGAGACTGGCAAAGTTTGGTGCAATCCAGAAAGCCAGGGAGCTCTCCAAAGTGATTCCTACAAGCAAAGATTTCTCTTCAAGGTCACAATGAGAAGAGGAGAAATTTGTTTGGATAACTGTTTCATTTTCATTCTGTCTGATGTGGTCACTTGGAATTTTTGCAACTTAAAAGCTGGGTTATTTATGTTGTTTTTATTTTTTCATATAACCTATCCCTTCTTCAGTTTGAAAGCCTTTTGTCTTCTTACACTGTCTTCCTATAGAATGAGATCTAGGCAGATCCAGATCAAACAATTACTGCCTTTCTGTAAATCAGTCGTTTCTGGGTATTTAGTATTTTTATAGTTCCTGTCTGTAATGGACACTCTCAGCTGATCTTTGGTGTGGCTTTCTGTTGGTTTTGGTGTGATAATAGAACTGACAATAACTTCCTGCAGGTGAAACCTTGTTTTGCAACTTTTGCTATTTGAGTGCTACCTTCTGCACCAACACTGTATCTGGTTCAATGATTCTGACAGAAATGTGTATATTTTTCTTTTCTGGCCTCTGTATTTCTCTTAGCTACTCTTCTGCTTATGTGCTTAGGTCTGTAAAGCATTTGATGACTCAGCTTGTTTGAAATGTGCAGCTCTTTGTGGTGCAAGTAGGAAGAGACCTAAGTAAAAGGGTTGACTTTGACAGATTGTGGGCAAGCAGGGCTCTTCCTGTGCTTCATAAAATCTGCTAGGATGCGAGGATTGTGAGAGGAAATGGTGTCTGCTCTCTCCTCACCATATATGGGACTGGAGAAGTATTTATATTGTCACATAGGGCTAAGGTGGGTTTATTCCCAGTTCATCCCAGTTCTTGCAGATCAGCTCTGTTTTTATTCACACCTACTCATAGCATCCACACCCTTGCACAATCACACATGAATCTGACAATCTGCATGAAAAATTAATAGTAGATTTGAAGATCATGATGTTATTTGGTGCTTTAGGGAACGTGGTGCAGTGAACTTGTTATGCAGGAAGCACATCTTACCAAGCAGGTGCCCTTCTTCAGCAAATGATATTCTACCCTGTCCCTGGCAGGTGGTCTCCGAGCTACACGTGTTCAGTGCACCTGGCCCTGGTGCTTGGGGACTGCATCAGCACAAAGACTGCCATTTCTGATTACTGCCAAATCAGAAAGTGCAGTGGGAGGATCCTTCTAGTCCTGACTTCTTCCGAGTCATGTGCTAGTCCTGAGCTGTAGCAATGTGTACTTAGCTGGTGAGTGTTTGTTGTTCTCTGCAAGGGGCCTTTCATAGGACCTTTCAAAAAAACCTCTCTGCCTCATCTTTTAGGATTCTTGCTAAACTATTCTTATCTGAAGGAAATATGGCAAATTAGAGCTAAAAACCAGCTGGATGAGGAGATAAAAAGATAAGTAAATTATCAGACAGGTAGAACAGTACAAAGGGAGAGTGCTTCACAGTCATTATCAGTCTTAATGCTGCAAGTCCTTAAGCCAAAGGTATAAAAGGCACATCCAAACATTAGACCATAATCTCCAGTGTAAGAAGGCCCTGGAAGTCATTATGAAGTCTTGAGAATCACTGTCCTTGTCCATTGTGGCAAGGCTACTTAGTGCTTGTGAATATATGGATATAAAAGAATGATTGCAAAAGAATGAATGAGTTAAAACCATGAGAGAAGGACAGTGACTAAGTGAAATTAATTCTGACTGAAATAAAATTCCTTTTCTTCTCTTTATGGTCTCTCACCAAGTTTAGTTACAATACTTGTGTATACTGGTGCCATCAGTTAAATTCAGGAGCACATAACCAATTTTATATTGTGTTAGTGATATTATAATGTTTAGAGGAGGTAAAAGAAGAGGCTCATAATATTTTGATATTGAGTATGTGTAATTCAAAACTTAAGAATGAAGAAGCAGGAGGACAGCATTATTGTTCCTTTCCTTGACATATGAGTAGGTAGGTAAGGAGGCCTTGTCACTACTAATTCAATATTAAAAATGTATATTCTGTTGAGAAATGTCTGCTTTTATTAACAGCAAGTAGAATTGCCAAGTTTATTTTCCAGGGAAAGCAATGTTGCTACTGGAACTGACTGCATTCCTCAACATTTCCAAAAGTGCATTGTTACATACATTGTTTGTGTAGCATTTATTCCCATTGTTTGCTAGGTTTCTCTACGTAATCATAGTGTAACAGCACAGTTAGACTGCACTGTTGAATTCACAGTTCTCAGTTTGCTTTTGGGTCAAATACTGCTGTAAAGTACATCATTCAGTCAGAGCCATAGAGCACTGGTTGGCATTTGAGGCTCTCAGTTTGGGTTATCTGTGGGAAGAAAAGGAGACATTGCTGCATTCACACACAGAAGCAACAAACGAGAAATGGGATCATGAACTGGGAAGCACAAGGGGTTTATATCCAAACCACTATCTGGATGCATTTCCCCTGGGGTAATGTGCTCTGGGGAAATGCTGATGCTGGAGCATTTCCCCCTAAGCACAGTGGGAAGGACACTGCTGTGCTGCTCAGCACTGGCTTCATGAAGTGCCATGTGCTCTTTACAATGTCATGGACCCCTCTGTGCCAATGGGAATTTTGCCTGCTATGAGCCATTAATACTGAGGTCACCATCTGCTTCTTTCTGCTTCTGGGTGCAGACAAGGACTGTCTTCTTTTTTATTTTTTTTTCACATACAGTGGATCTGCAGCCAATGTTTGGGTTTTAATACCTTTAGTAAAGGAAGAGAAAGAGGTGCACCAAATGAATAATTATCCCAGAGGCTTTGTGTGCATTAGTTACACAGGAAAAGCTGTCAGACTACAATCTGGAAACCAACAGTGGTAGATTTTAGTATTTGAAAAGGTGGCAGCCCAGACTCTTCTTCTGTATTTTGACTCTGTGAATGTGCTGAAAGTATTGCTCTCAAAATTTTAGTCCTGGCACTCATGTAGTGTCTTCTACAATACAAGACATAATGCTGCTTTCTGATATAAAAGTATTTTTATATGGTCATTTGCACTCTTCTTGCATAGTTTAAAACACAACCATTTTTATTTTATAATGTTGCATCTTATTTGTGCAGGAACACTAATTACAAAAGATACAGAGCAGTAGAGAATGAGCTTTCCTGAGTCAAAATGTCAGTGACAGTCATGAGCTTGGAGAAACAGGCAGTCTCCATTAAAGTATCATTAACCTTTGGTTGAATCCAGGACCAAAAGCTCTCAAAATGGATATTAACAGGGAGTTTGCAAAATGAAATGCTGGAAAGATGAGTAAAGAACCAACCCAGTGCATTGATCAAGCTAATTTTCAGGGCGTTTAGTAGAATGGTGTCATTAGGGAATAATGGGCACTTTTATTGGTAAACAGAGCACTTTTAGTATAGGTAATGAGACACAGTAAACATGCTGGTTTCTCATACAGTTTTTCTTACCACTTTTCAGACTAAGTTGGCAGCATAACATCTTTCTTCTATATTGTAATACAATGTTTAATTTAAGTTCGAGCACTGCTTTGAGATACATTTTGCATGAAAGATCTTTCACAGAATAACATTGCTGTATTTTTACACTGTCAGGTACAAGAAGCAAATGGAGACACAGGAGATATATCACAGAGGTTGTTTGAGGTGAGAGCTGAATAAGGTGGATAGCAGATCCAGTATTCAGTCACTTGAATGAAGAGAACACTGAATGCCTGGGACAAAAACTGCGGAAGTGTGTTTTTGTTTGAGTGCTCTGAGTTGCACCCCCAGTATTAACCTAATCTTTTCTACTGCAGTTTCTGCTTGTTTAAAGAACTGTCTAGTCAAAGTTTTAACGTGTCCCTACTCCTTTTCAGCTGAATGTTTGTTGACTCATTACAAGTAAAAGCAATGTTGGGGATTATTTGCTTTTTTTCATCATGTTCTAAAACTGCTTAAGTGATCAACAAAGAAATTTCAATACTTCAGCTGACATTTAGCTTTTGAATACTATCATGAAACAACCAAATATTTCCTCTAATGACTTGTCTGGGAATCCCATATAAATAAAAACAGGGATAAAATACATTTTTCTATGCAGTCTGTTTGCTTATTTGTTTAGACAGAGAAAACTGAGATTAAACAACATGCCAAGGGTCCCTCAAATCTGACTATTTTTATTGTCTTCCAGATGTCACTTTCATAAATTTAGTACCTGTTTATTGCAGGCTGAGGTCAAGAGAAGGGTTTTTCAGTGGTATCTGACAAAGCTGCAGTATGCCTTTTGTGACAACAGAAATTCAGTGTAAGATGAATGCAGCACAGAATACTAAAGCCCAGGATGTCCCAGTTTTGTGGCTGACCGGAAAGCAGGGCTGTTCCAAACTGAAGATAGAGCAGTGGGGGTTTCTCCTTGTATAAAAGTTGGGTTCTTGTTTGTCTGCCAAGTCCCAGCTGTCCCCAGGAAGTGGAGCACCATTAGAGACTGTTACAAGTCAACAATACTTTAAACATCTCTACATTGTACTATATTCCTTTCAAATATAGGAACTAACGTGAAGATGGTGGAAAAATTAAACCTCTATTGCATATTCTTACTTGATGTCTTTGAGGAGTCCAGTGATAGCTTTTTTTATCCATGTCAGTTCTGTTTCACCTCAGTTTGCTTCACATTTTCTTCATACTAAGGATGGTTTATCACTCAAATCTAAATGAAGCTGAAGCAATCATATAGCAAGAGAAACAGTTTGGTCTCAATATATTTAATTTTAGATTGTAGAGGTTTGGTAATGCAAATGAAAGTTCAGATCTGTCACTATCATTTTGTCCAAAATCCTGGCAGAGTTTTCTTTTAGATAACTGCTTTTAGATAAAATACTGTTGCTTCATATTTGATTTTGTTCCTTCACCTGACTGTTTCATGACTGCATAGTGTTAAATTTAATTACCTGCTCTGTTTGCTGCAGGAGTAGAGAAGATACTTGTAGACCACCAAGCTGATATTTGCATTATTGCCTGTAGAGATGAGAAAGCTTCAGCTACTCATTTTGTTCTTGGCTTTCCAAGCAGTTCATGCTAGGGATGGACAGCTGGATACTTTGAGATGTCCCCAAGTCACTGGATTCTGACCATTTAGCACTTACCAGAAAACAGTTCTCACAGCAATAAGTTGTGCTCAGAATAGTGCTCTCTTGCTTATTCCAGAAGTGCTGGACTAACTCTCGTGTTGTTGGTGGATTGTGGTGTCCTTCATCTGAACTTTCAAGTTTTTGCATCAGCTATCTTGTAAGTGTGACTAGAAACTTTGTCAAACAAAATCCAAAACCACCAATGTCCTGTACTCATGCTTTTCAAATTAACTGAGACTTCTGATAACGGAATTCTAGTCAGGTAATTTTCAGTCTGCTAAAATGAATTTTTTTAATTGACATAAGGCATCTCTAAAATAGGAATGTTATTTGGTCTTTGGAGGAGATTAAAGAATAGTTGTGTAGTTTTATTCTACTCCTAAACCTTTCATTTTCAGTGTCCCTTTTATCTATGTCTTGATGTGACAGATATTGTCAAATACTGAGAGTATTTGACACCTTTTTTCCTGAGAAGTTGCTTTTATTTTTTTTCCCTTACCCTCAGTATTTCTGGCCACAGCACAGAAGAGCTTGCTTGGCATTGCAAGTCGCAAAAATCCAAGATTCATCAAAATATCAAAGTTCCTTGGTGCACCATAAACCCTTTGAATCCTTTGAATTTTGTGTACAATTTTTAGTATATCTCAATCACTAGACTGTGCAGGGTGTGTTCTCAAACCTTTTCATGTTGGACAGTCAATGGATATACCACAATTAACATGGCATTACTTATTTTTAAACTAACCTTTTGTCAACAAAACATCCCTTTGAGCTGCTCATTTAACTTGTTGCTTGTCATTCCTCTCATCCCAGGGGAAACAATCCCTGGCTGATTGTGTTGTGACACTGACAGCTTTTTGCTGCAGGGAATCTTCACATATTTTTCTCAGGTAAAGAGACAGTAATATGATATAATTTTAGCTGTTTTGGGGAATGGACACAGTAAGAAAGGCAAACACAAAAAAAGTGCATCTGTGGGGCTCACAGGACTAACAAGTAGATGTGAGGCACCTGTATTCTATTCCTGGCTCTGTCATTGTCTGGTGCTACTGTGAACTAGTAAATTAACCTTGTTTTGTGACTGCAGCACCATTTATAAAGTGGGAATGATAATGCTTAGCACCACAATGGGGCAGTGTAATTCTTTGCTAATTAATATTTATTAAGTGCCAGATTCTCCATAACTCTGCACCTTTGCAGTCATTTACATCTGTGCAAAATGAAGACAAAGTGGCTGAAAAGTGCAGCTGTATTTTATACCCATTCCCTGCCAGTGCGAAGGGTATTGCAGCAATGGAGGATCTGTCTCAAGTAATTTCCAAGATAGTTTTGTCTCTAGGCATAGCCCTACTAATTCCAGAGTGAAGCACTCCTAACACAATATCCACAGTTCCCCTTCTTGGAATATGGCACAGAGCAAAGTGAATGTGATGTTAAGGCACCAACTTGCAGGACACTAACTCACAGCTTGCTACTTATGTGCATATTCCTAGATGCTAAGGGAGCTTATCTGCCACTGTAGAAGGGTTAAAGTATGTTATTTACTGTGATAGTGGAAAAATTAATACCCCAGCTGAACCTTTCAATAACTCTTTTGTACTCTCAGGTGTTTTGATAAGCTTAGTGGTCACATATTTTTAATTTTGCTGCAATGTTGTAGCAAATGTTTTAAGTGTGATAAGGAACACAGGAGTTCAATGAAACAAAAGAATTTAAAACTTTTGGGGCTTGGTCCTTTGCCTGCTTTCTTTATATGTGGAAGAAGGCTCTGGATGTGAATTTACCAGCAATATTTTCCTTCTGGAGATCTTTCAGTTGTCCCTAACAGGTGAAGAGAATCACTGTTCTCTCACAGTTCCTGGTTAGGCTGCCCAGAGGACTGCTAGACAAACTGCCATCTTAATTAATTGATGAAAATGAACAAAGAAAACAGGTAACAGAAAAACTATCAAGCTAGCAGAGTGAGAAGATGGGGGTGGGAGGGGGGTTGTTGTCGTTTGGCAGACAAAATAGATTCTTTGCAGAATCTTTTTGGCAGGCTAATACTAATAAATGCCTGTTTGCCATGCCTGGCCCAGCATTTCTTGCAGCTAAATATAAAGCTTCTTTTGAAATCTGACTGCATGACATATTCTAGGCTATGACAAAATGAATAAGGAGTGCCTGTAGTTTTGGAATTAGGAAATGTGTTACTTACTAGATTTTGCATTTACTGTCCTCATAGACTGAAGGCAGAAGGTTATTGCAGCTTTATTACTGCTCAGTTCAGGTTTCATTTGAAAAATTATGGAAATAAGAAATTTTGTTTATTTTCTGTCCACTTGTCCTCAACACTTTGCTTTGCATACAGCAGTGGCCATAATTACGTGTATGTTAATCACAAAATTGCTTTAGTGCACATTCTTGTTGCCTCTTTGATTATGGGCCTGTCACCAAGAGCTGAGCTGCTCAGAAAACTTTCTGATTAATCATGTTCTCATCAACACTTCACTTGCAGAGTATCAGATAATGATCCTCCTCACAGAGAGTTAAAGGTTTTCCAATAAATTGAAACTCTGGCTGTTGAGAACTCCAGACACTGTGCTCTCCAATAATTAAAGTGATGGGAAACTATTCTGTCTGTGCTTGTCTCTAGAAGATTAGCACATTAAAATATTCACTCTTATGATTCCAAGCAAAAACTAGGGTAAGAGAAACACCAGATGAGGTGTTATGAAGTAAGCATGAGCATGATCAGCAAGTATGAATCTATATTAAATGAATGCCCTACCTTGCAGGCTCCATGACAATCCTCCATCTGCTGTTATTGCACAAACAGAAATGTGTTTTCTTTTGGCATCTGTTTGTGTTTGTGTTTGCTCACAGAGAGTATCCTGTAGCTGAAATAGTCCAACTCGTCCTGTCATAAATAGGAGGACAGAGAGACCTTTATCCTGCTCAGTCTGTCTGCTTTAGCCCCTGTAATGTGTGCTCTAGTTCCTCGTCCACTCTGTAGCTCAAGAAACAGGATTTTCCCTGGAGAGTCCTCTGTAGTCTGACACTGTGGGTAACAGGTATTTTTTATTACAGATTGAAATGGACTAGTTAGAAAATAGCTCTTGATATTCTTTAGTACAGAAAGTAAAACAGGTTCCAGAAGGCAAAATTGAAGGAATTAGAGAGGCAGGAGGATAAATCTGCTTTCATGTCTTGTCTGCTACATAAATATTTTGAAGATTCAAATATTTTTGTTGTATATCCTCCTTGTTTTTTATCATCTGCAAGGCTGCAAGATGAAGGAGCATGGAAAATCTGGGGCTGCCCATTTCAGTGATGTGATGATAGGTACAGGATGACTTATATTTGTATGTACACTATGTATATGTTATATGTACATTATAAATACATATTATATATTGGAAAGACATAAGATCAGTTATTAAAATAGTGACCACTGATAGATAAGTCAGTAATCAATCAATATAAATAATGTCAGTAGCTTGTTAAGGTTTTTTAGGTCTTGAGGAGAGTGAGATTTACTTCATCAAAAGATAGGGTTTATCAGGTAACCAAGTTACCAAGAAAGAGGTTTACCAGGCTGCCACGTAGTGCCAGATTTCAGCACTATTTATGAGTTTGCTCTTAGACCATGGCAAGCATAGAGTAAATTTGATTTGGTTTAGTCAGCATTGAAGGAATCTTAAAGTGAATCAGATTTCCTCATACTGAGGGCAGAATGAGGGTAAATGCACAGAGTGTGGTTCGGAGGAGCCGTGGTAACCTGTCAGACTCCAGTAAGGTGACTCTTATTTTTCTGTTCCAAGTTGCAGACCACACAGGGAGCAGAGACGTGGTTTAATACAACAGCTGATGTAAAGATCCTGAGTGTCAGGAGACCTTCATTTAGTCTCTGCTTTTCCACTGACTTGAAACATGCCACTGAAGTAATCATTGCAGACCCCACACCTGAGCTCCTCCAAATTCTGGTAGTGCATAGTAATTCTCATCTGCTCTTGTAAGAGGTTTTTATGTCCTCTGATTAAAGGTTGAATTTAAAAGTGTATCCTTCCATAAAGACAAATTAAGTCAGGCTTTGTTATGTATCAGATTTTTATGAATAGGTCCCTTAACAGAGAAAAATTCTCTATGTTATCAAATAACTGACTAAAGGTAAAATGCTTCTTAATTGCGGATTAAGTGCAGCTAACACCAGGTACCCCCTTAATCAAATGAGTGAAAACTGTTAATGAGGGTGAAATGGAGCCCTGTATGTCCAGGCAGTGTGAGACTTACACACTGAGTTAATTCTGTTGAGATTTAATTTTTTGCAGCACAGTGACTTCCTGAAAGGATGGTGAATCATTCCCTGCATGCTCCCTTGGCCAGAGCCAAGAGCCACAGGGTTGGTAACCTGTTCTGCTCCAGGCACAGTGATAGCACCTCAGTCAGAGCTGATATTCCTTCACCTTAATCTGGGAAGCAGCACAAGTGCTTCTCTCTAATCCTTTCTGGGGGAGGTAGAAATCATGCCTGTGATTTGTTTCTGTTCTCATAGGGCAGGGAAATCTGGCCTGTTTCTTTAAATGTACATCCTCCAATATGTTTTCCTGAGGGAAAGAAGGCTGCAGATCTGTGTCTGGCAGTCTGAGCAGAAAATGGTAGTTCTGTGGCAAGTAGGTTTCCTATTCTTTGGTGGTTTGTCTGTCCTATGATGACTGCTAACAACCCTGTGATTTCTGCACTGGTGAAATGAAGTGAGCTCTTCGTGTGTGTGTGTGGACTGTTGGCCCTGGATTTTCTCTGGTACAGTTAGCAGGGTCCCTGAGCACCTCACTTGGAGACTTGGAATATGGCCCAGTGTAGAACTAGGAAGGAGAGTGGTCAGATGCATCAGTGGGATAACGTTGTCATCTGAAACGGAGAGAAGGGGCAACAAAATGAGAACTCGGGGCAAAGGTTTAATTTGGAAATTATCATTGGAAGCAGCATTAATTGAAACAAGTCATATGTTTTCTCTTAAATATTCCCAAATTTCAATCCCAATCACCGTTGTAATTTGGAATTCAGTGTTTTAATTATACTAACACATTTTAATCCATTTGGTGACAATTCATTAAAATCTTCATATGTACAGTTGCAATTAAATTTAATCCAAACCTCAGCAAAATTGCAAGTTTCTGCAATCTGCCCATATCTGTAGAAATGAGGAAAATATTACTTCAGCTGCTACATTTGAGGTAGGAATGGACTATGCAAGTTTCCCAAACTTCAAGAAATAAAGAGAATTAAGAATTGGAAGTAGAACTAGATTAGTTCCTGCAAGCCTCATTAGTTCCTACCAGCCTCATTCAGCTCGTTACTGAGCCTCTCAGTATTCTACAATGAGCTGCTTCAGGGAGTTAAACTCATTAGGAAAAAATCAAAGAGTTCAGATTTCCTCTTCAGAATATAACTATTTTACAAACAGAGGATTCAGTCCTTGCAAGTGGGTGAGAACATGAGTGAGGGTGGAGGAGACCCAGTTCCTCTTAGCGGTAACGCTAAATTTGGGTTCCTCAGTCAAGTCATAAAACCACCAGTAGCCAAATGATGTTACTGCAATTTTATTCACTGAAGGCAAAGTAAGAAGTATTTTAAGATAAATTCACACTACTGCATGAAATAATTTTGAAGTGTTGTTCCCTTTGATGAGTTTTCTACATAAGAATTACACTTATGCCAAAACATTGTCATCAAGTTTTTGTTTTAATTTACCTTTGAATTGAGTCATTATTCATAAAGTTCTGTGTTTGTGGTTTTCACTGTTTTTTTTTTTTCATACATTGCAAAAAAGAAGTATTATTAGAAACATTCTAGCAAAACAAAACACTTTGTAAAAAAGCTGCTTCAGGATAAAATGAGGTTCGAATGGACACTGTATTGCAGTGGTATATGTGTTTGATAGAGAGAAGAACAGGTCATTTCAAATTATTTAAACCAAATAAAATGGAAGTGGTACAGAGTGTTTTAGGTCACTCAGGTCTCAGTTCTGAGATGTCAGATTAGCCCCAGGGGCTGGGAGGTTGTTGTACCACCACAGCTCTGTGGGTACAGCCCAGTGTCCCCCTTTGGGCTGGGGGGCTTCCCTGACACGCTCCTGGTGGAGGGGCTCTGCCTCTCTGTGGACCCTGCCCCTTGCAGCAGCCCCTGATGTCCATGCTGGTGAAAAAACACCTCTGAGTTCATGTACACAGACCCCACATGGGAATTTCATAATTACAATTTATACAAAAATCATTAGAGAAAAAAATAGCCAATCAGAAGGGATGGTCTGACAGTTAGAATCTTTCCACATCACAACAAAAAGGCAAACCATCATCCAAAGTTCTAGAAATATTAAATAATTTTTTTGTAATTTTAAAATGTTAATGTTTTCATATTTTAATTAATTTTATGCTTATAAATTGGTAATTTGTTCTTGAAAGTAGTGTTAAGTTTCCTGTGTGGTTAGGAAAATGATATCCTCTTTGATAATAGCAGTTGAATAAACCATATTCAACCTGATGATTCATAATTCTTATTCTAACTCATGAAAGGAAAAGGTAATGGTAATTGCTGTACCTTAATTTTAAACCAAAAAGTCTAGGGAGCTCTACAGATTAGTACTTCACTCTAGCAGAAAGTTTTGGGATATTCTATTTGGGACTCAAAAGGCAGTTAAAATCTTGCAGTTTCCTTTAAGGAAGAATTTTAATAATAGTAAATATCCTTTGCTATCATATTATGCATTTCTCCAGATGCATAAATGCAGCATAAAAATGACTAAACATTGTATTTAAAATGAACTTTCTTGTGTGCATTCCTTTAGGTATCTGCTTCAAGATTTTCATCTGCACCTGACCATGCAGTTCTGGTTTTGCTGTGGTACCCAGTTTTCCTGGACTGTTCACATTTCCTCTTGTAAAAATGCTTCAGAAGAGAATAATAGTCCTGAAAGTGGTACTGGGCATTTCAAGCTTAATGTTCCACCTCAGGGGAGATGAAGAAATCATGCAATGCAGTGTTGATAGCAAGATGATTAGCATGATGCCAAGCTTGGAAAATAATTATCACTTTAACTCTGTTGCATCTTGCATGTAGATTTGTTAATGCATCTAAGAGCATTTAAGTCAAGGTTGCTTGTGTAGAAATCCCAGATGAAAAGGAACTTGAAGTCCTAAATCCTCTTCCTACTCACTTTATTCACTGTTGATGTTCTCCTCTTCATATCTTTTTGGTTTTTTTTTTTTTTTTACTTTTGATTCTCCAGTCACTTAAATAAATGAGTGACAACATTTTTTTTCTTTTAATTATTCATTCAGGTAATGTGTAGCATGTTGGGGAACACACAGTCAGTAATTCAATGCAACAAGAGCAGGGGCAACTTGAACTTCTTGACAGGGAAAGAGGCAGAAGGGTTGTAGACCTTGCTGCTTTTGTAGAAGGGAGAGGATGGAGGCAGATGGCTACACCCTGTTGACTTTTTTACTGGAATATCCCAGTGTCTGTTTCTCTGTGAAGCAAAGAATTTCTCCTTCTTTCTGTGAAGCAGAGAATTTATGTGTTGAATGTTTTCCAGATTGCACAGAAGCAGAGATAACAAAATTTCACTCAGGATGACCTGGTAGGAAAAGCACAGGGTGGGGAAATCAGAATGTGCGAGTGCTGTTCCTTACTTTGCCACAGACACCTTAAATAACCTTCAACAAGCCCATGAGTATTCTTTAGAATTTCTCCTTGCATGATACCTAATCCAGAAAGAAAATATGAGCTTTATTATATTTGTCTTTGCAAATACTAAGTTCTTCTAGGAAAGGAGGTATTACAGAAATGCAAAGTATTAATTCTTTGACATCTTTAAAAACTAATGACAAAGGTAATGTTTCTTTTTTGTGGTAGCATTATGTGTGCAAAATTAGATTGGTAGCAATGGCTGAATCAGTACCAAACTCATCAGATCTGAGTCAGCAATTTAAAATAAGATTTAATTTCCTATATCCAGTACTCTGGATTCACTTTTATGGGGAGAAATTGATTGAGTATTTATTGAACAATACTGCAAGTAAAAACCTTTTTTTTTTCAGAAATGAGCCTTTTCCACTCTGGATATGTAACCAACTTTGTATTTTATTTTCAATAGAAGCATCAACTAAGCTTGAATAATCCATACTTCTCTAGCCTGCATCTGATTAAAAATGATCAATTTACTGGGCCATTTTCCTATCTACTCTTTAATCAGTAATTGGTTTCAAGTTAAAAAAAATACTTCTGTCTAAAAAAACACATTAGTCTTCTAGTGTCTGATGTGAGATGAATACTGAGGTTTCATATGCATGGAAACATAATTCTCTAATTCCTGTTATTCTGCAGTCATCTCTTTTTCCATAGAAAACATCCTTCAGAGCCATTCACGAAGAAACAAATCCATATGTTGTATAGCAGTTGGGGGGAAGCAAAGATAGCCTGATGTACTCACTCCCTAATTGTAGTGTCTCCCCAGGCTTCTCTGGACAGACAGGCCTTTACTAAAAATATAAAAATAAGAAGCTCCCCTTTTACAGTCTCATGTTTGCTATTTTCATAGGCTTCAAAGGAAATTGGCCTGGTCACAGCATCCCCAGTGATGGATCTGAGTAGCTCTGGCTCTTGAAGCATCAGTGGTCTCTGCTGAGCAGCACAGGACAGTTATGAAGGATGGATGGCTGATGATTTTGGTGAAGCTCTGTAAGCATTTACTATTTGTCTCTTTTTAGTGTATCCTCTTACCCATTTTTATCAGTGATATAGACACGTTGATGGCCTGCATTTTCTGTAAGAGTGAATTTGCAATATTATAAATTATTCATTACACCTATGTGTTTCAATCAGAAGAGGAGACAATAAACAGCAAGAAAAACAGTAATAAGGGCAATGAAAACTGTGTTAGAGTCCTTTCTTGTTAAGGTATTGGAAGACATAAGAGATTGCTCCAAGTTGCCTGCACACATATTCTGCTTATTTTTATTAGGAAAAAACCCCTTTCCCATTAAGCAGTGCATGTCATTGATCCCTTGTGGAGCAATGTGAGGATTGAGAAGAGTTGATACTTTATGTATGGGATAGAGTTACACAAATGTTCCATGTTACCACTCATATTTTTTTCACTTCTAAATCTTGCTGGGTAAACTCATTCCTGCAGCCAAAATATTATCTTTATTTGGTTTTGGCAGGAATGATTTATATCAATTAAGGGCTTACTTAAATGCAAAATATGTTTTAAAAATATATATAAGTAACATTGATTTATCAGGGTTTTTTATGCTTTAATACCAGTCTAAAAACTCTTGACTATGTTTAAGTAAGCATCTTAATTCAGGGATGATGTTCTGTCTCTGATCCTTTGACTGTCATTGCTAATGCTTGTATTAACATCCTCATATATCATGAGGTTACAGTCAGATCATACAATAATCTCTGGCTTTCCTTGTTAACTTTCATAATACAAGGTTATTAACTCCAGAATTCAAATACTGCAGAATTGGAAAAAGGAGAGAGTTTTAATACCTGAAGCTTTAGTAGGACAATTATACACAAGACTTAATGAAGACATTAGGAGAAAAAGGACACTTTGTAGTCAAGGATAGATCCATCCTTTCTCTGATCTTGAAACTGATTTGCAGTATCCTATTGCTTTATCAGATAAATTTAGTCTTAGTGCCAAGCCCTGCTTCCCCAGAGTCTCATCAGTAGAATGTGTATAAAAGGATTTGGGACTGAAGTCAGTTAAGTTTATAGTATGACAGGACAGTTCGGACTGAAAGAAGCGCAGGAGATCTCCAGTTCCACCTCCTGCCCCAGTCAATCCCAGCTATGGGGTTGGACTGGGGCACTCAGCTGAGCCTTGCAAACCTCAGAGGATGGAGGCAGCACAGCCTATCTGGGGCAGTTTCTTCTGCTGTTTGACTGCCCTCATGGAGAAAGGTTTTTCCTTACTTATATCCACTCTGAACTTCTGTTGTTCCAGCTTATGCCCTTCGTCATGCCAGCACGCAGCACTCTGAGGAGCCAGGCTCTTTCCCATAACCTCCCAAGGGTGTAGACAGGCTGCTGCTGTAGGTCTCCAAGTCCTGCTTCTCCCTCTGAACAAGCACAGCTTCCTCAGCCTCTCCTCCCAGGACAAGCAGCCCCCAGCCATCCCGGTGACCCTCTGCTGAACTCGCTCATCATCTTTCCTGGCAGAGCAAACCTGGACACAGCCCTGTAGATGTGCTCCAACATGTGCATAGCAGAGGCAGTTCATCACTTCCCTTGAGCTGTGCTGCTGCTGCTGCTGCTGCTGCTGCTGCCACAGCCCAGGAAATTGTTGGCTTTCCTTGCTGGCAGCACACACTGTTGAACAGAGTGTCCACCAAGGCTCCCAGGACCTTGGCAGCACAGCCGCTCTCCTGCTTGCCAGGAAGCACACTTCAGAGTACAGATCATGGAATGAAGACATGGAATATTTTATTCTGATTCCCAAGAAAGATATTTTGACATATTTTTGTTCTTTATGTTTTCTTTGAATGATTAAAGCTCAATTGCATTGATCTAATTTTGCAAAGAACTAGGGTTATGACAGAACTGTACATCATTCTGCCTGCATTTCTTAAATCGGTCGTAACTGCTAATCTATCCTTTTTCTCAGGAAGACCCTAGCAAAAGTTTTAAACAATATTATTTATTGAATTCAGCTTGATTGGAACATGTTATGATTCTCATATTTTACTGATATTTTACAGGAGTGGAAAATGTAATATGTAAATTGACTGTACAGGAAGAAAAATGGTCAGAAGAGGAAAAGTGAAGCAAAAATAGTATCTGCCAGAGAACCAGCAGTTATTCTTTTGCAATTGACTTGCAAAACAGGAACAGGATTTGTGTGTTTCAATCATACCAGTAAGCAAATAAATGAAGCCCTTATGCAGCATTTTATGCAGGATACTGTGGACTTTATAGTTTGTTTTTTTGCCATTTGTAATGAGAAAGGGCAACAGATTGGAAGAAGGCAGCATTAAACCATAAATTAATGAACTGTAATGTCTTTAAATCCCATTGTGAGCTAATGTTAGATTGTCATTGGTTAAATGCTTTCAAGGACTGATATTAATAACACTCTAAAGGGAGAGATGTCAGCTCCCTAATGGAATGGGGCCATTCAAGCAATATATTTGAAGACTGGTCAGCAAGCTAGCAAGACCAAAGTGTATGCATGGAGACAAGGGAAAAGGAAGATCAGAGGATCATCACTTAATCCTTCCATCTTAGATTGTCAGAGATGAGAGAATAAATCAGTTTTTCACAAGAACACTTTGTCCTGCTGAGCTTGTGTGATGCTGCAGTTCCAGGAACAAAAGCGACAGGGGAAGATATTTATTACAATACTGCTCTGAAAATGAAATAAAAGAAAGTAAAAAATGCTGCTCCCTAATTACAAAACAGAAGTTGTTAAAAATACCTCTGTGCCTTCCATTGTCACAGTAACATTCATCCCACAGAGGTTAAAAGCTTTTCTTCACTTCCCGTCCTTAAGAATGGGCATCCAATTCTGCCATGTTCCACTGCAGGTGCTTAAAATGGACATTGGAAATGAAGGAGAAACAAGTCTTAAAATGAAAATGCAGGGGTATTGTAGTAGGACAGGATGGAATTTAGCCAATTCCTGAAATAATAACTAGATAGATTTTTTTTTTGAGAAGTAAGAAGACTATATTTGAAGACGTACACTACTAGGTCTGTGCAGTGTCAGAGTATTTTTCTATTTTTCTGGAGGTGGAAACCCATTTGGGTCAAAACTGTATGCTCAACAGAGATGGGGTCTCCTGTACTATCTTTCTGCTGTTATGATGTTCTCTTGGTCCAGAGAGCCTTCTCTCTGAGCTGTGTTAGCTGTGCCAGATGATGAGAGTGGTCAGGCTCGGGCAGTACGGTACAAGCCGTGTGCTGCACCGACCAAGCTGGGGATGGGAAAGCCAAGGGGGTCTGGAGACTTAAGGATTGCTGGAAAGGTGTGAAGATGGATTGCATTAATTCCCAATAGAAGGTCTGAGGTGGGAGGAGAAGAAGTCTGAGGTGGGAGGCGAGTTGATATTTTTACTGAGGGTACTATTGCCTAGATTAGTTATAATTCTGGACATTGAAATTGCTCACATATTTAGAGGGGTTGGTGGTGCCTGCAGCCAGGCAGCATCTTGCCATTTGCTATTACAGAGAGAGTGTTCCTTTGGGAGACAGGAGCGGAGAAAATGCTTCTATTTTAAAGTAAGAGCTGTGGAGATTACAGGGTGGGTGATCCAGGGATAACCAAAAATGTGCAAGGATGTAATTACTCTCTGTTAAGAGCACCATATTTAAAAAAAAAAAATCCAAAGCAAACTAACATTTTTCAAAATTCAAGGGTTTCATCTTAACCTAGGAACTTACAACAGAGTAAAGGTCATTAAAGGGTTGCATCTTTTAATTTTTGGAGAACAAAGTCAGCGGATTATGATGTGTTAGTGGGCAGGTAGAGAGATTTAGAGTCTGCAAAAGAAAGCTGGGGGAAGTAGATAGATCCTTTGGAACCTTTTGTCTGTGTTCCAAGGAGCAGTCCCTCCTCCAGCACACAGTGTGACTGATGGTTTTAGTTAAGGTTTTAAGGTCACACCCTAATATATGGGGTTGATTGCGAAATTATTCTGCCATTATTGTACCAACTGTACATGAGTATGATACAGATTTCTTTTAAAATGTAAAAAGAGAATAATCCCCTGTATGTCCACAGTGATCTAATCTAAACCAAACAGTAAATTCACAATGGACAAAAACATGAATACCCTGAAGGGTCTTGTTCCCATTAAACTTCTGAGAGAGATGGATTTGCCTTTCAAAGGATTTTATTGGTTAAATGTAATCACACAAAATAGTCCAGTCCTCACAAATTTTTAGAAGATGATATTGTGACCCATAAAAGGAATGTATTAATCTTTACCTTTACTGGTTTTTAAATGAAAGACTGTCATTTTCTGTTATAAAGAAGCATTTATATTAGCTGTCTGAAAGCAATGGAACAGTGAATTTTTACTTTTGGTTTAACAAAAATGACATTGTATACTTTTGGCAAAATATACAAATGCACATTTGAAAAAAAGGTGGGGGTTCTTAAGAACACAGTTGTATACACTGAGCCTGGTGATAGGAGATCACATGGGAGCCTAAGTGATTCTGACAGCTTTTCTGTTTTAATAGTATTCTTGTTTGAGGAAATCCTGGATAAGGACTGCTGCAAGCCTGCACTTCTTGCACCTGCCTATTCTGTGTGAAGGAAAAAGTTCAGCAGTTCAGGTATTCTTGAATGCAGTTTGCTTGGATTTCCATCATGGAGAGAGCACTGCTTCATCATGGTGACAGCAGAAGCTCTCAACCACACTGTGCCAGGCATCAGTGCAGAAGGTGGCATGTGGCTGTCATAGACAAAAGGAAAGGAAGACAGCATGGACTAAAATAGTTTTTAGGCACTTCAAAAAGTTTAAATATCTGTAGTGGTCCACATATTAATTTGGAAACCATAACTTCAGAGACGACCACAGGGGCTCACAAATCACGGGCCATCATCCACATCTTCTGCCTGTGTGTGCAGTGAGGGCTCCAGTCCCTTTTTAGCAAGACAGAGAGCAGAAATTGTGTATATGTCTGACTGCCGTCAGGAATGGTTCTATTTTTCCTTCCCCATATGGACTATCAGGGGAGCAGTGAAGAGAAGCAGTTATTTCTGTTTCCCATGCTTCAATTGTCCTTGTGTACAGAGGAAAAATAAAACAGAAAGAAAATCAAAAGAGACTGTTCCAAATAGGAAAAGAAAGCAAAGCTGAATAACAAGGAAGATCAATTACAGTTGATGACCATGAATATTGAAATATATGTCCATCCCTAAAAGACACAATTTGTGGTGGTTACCCCATACTTTACCCTTAGCAAGTGTGAGAGAGAGCTTGTATTTAACAAGATTCCTGTCATCCTGTCTGCAGGAACTCTTCAACTCCATGTCTGCCTATCCCTAAACTATAAATTCAACTCCCAAATCAAATCTGTCCTCTTCTGCATCTCTTCTGTCTTGTTATTTTTTATCAATGTTAGTTGTAATTTTCTCTTCCCTGGCCTTGTTGTGCAGAGTGGTGTCTGTGTTTTCCATGCCTGGCATAGGTTGTGAAGATGAAAGGCTCGCAGGATGTGTCCCCATCACTCATCCAAGGGGAGAGCTCAGGCTTGAGACACAACTACCCTGACCTGCTGCACCTCTCTGCTTTCTTCCAGCCCTTGCTCCTGGGAGAACAATGTGACTCCAAAGAAGAGCTCTTTTCCTCCATTTGCAAAGGACACTTAGTGAGAAGTGTCTTCCCAAAGGAAAACTGGAATTATTGGGAGAACTGGAGAGCTGCTCAGCCAGCTGCAACCACGGTGGCGTGACTCAGAACAGCACAGGCAATGCTGTAATGAGCAAGATGCTGCCAACTGTTACTTCATCTGCCTTGAGAGTTTGGGAGTAAAGAAACGAGGAAAAGAAAGGAAAGTGCAGCCAAAGGCACTTAAATATCATTAGAGTTATGTAAATCAGGCGAGTTAAAAAGACAGAACCTAAGTGTTATTTCCCTCCAGGGGAGTGCTGGGGATAACTGAAAGGGGGGAGCAATGTCTTGAAGAAAGATGAATTGACAATTTTTCTACGTGCAATTTTTTTGGGTAGACAGAAAATAACCTTATATTGATGTCTTATTTTGCAAGACTAATTAATATAAATCCAGAATTTAATCCTTTATGAATAGTAAATATATCAAAAGGTTCATACCCGACTTCAACATTTTAACTGTGCTGAGTGTTGATGCATGAAACAGAAATAATTAAATTTTTTTGGTTACTCTCCCAAAATGATTAAAATAATTTATATTTAACTGTACAGTACTTAAATTATTTGGGGTTGTACATAAGAAATTCAAAGCTCAGAGCAGATAGTAAAAGCATGGCTGTTAAAGACCATGAAAGATATGTATCTCCATGGTCAGGAGCCTGTACAGCTGTGACTTTAACTATTGGAAAGATATTCCCCATGAATCCATCTGTTAGTGAGGAAAATGTTCAGCAGGGGTGCAGGAGCAGAGCATCCTGCTCTGCACAGCTCTGCTGGAATGGGCGTGTGTGACTGATGAGAGCCATCAGTTCTGCTCTGTGGTTGCCCTTCAAGGGAGTTTGGCTCAGGTCAAGATGAGGCGACTCTATTCATAATTGCATGTCTCTAAGTGTCCCAGATCTTTGCATAGAGGTTCCAAATTAGGAGGAATTGAGTTGTGATAACCTGGAAAGTGTGGACAGATTACTGAAGAATTCTCTTGTCTGTGCAGCAAAGGACACACAGTAGGACTTGTGAAACCAGGCTGGTATTTCCTACGTTACAAATTTCTGATTATGCCTCTTCCCATTCACTGTATGGGTAAACAAAACTCTTCTCTGAGTTACAGTGTAAAGATGGAGATATTAACACGTGGGAACATGACTTTCTGCATGTAGCCAGCTTTCTAGAGCAATGCCACCTGCAAAGAGAGAGGCTCGCTGTAATCAGAGCTCTCTGCAGCGGGCGGAGAAGGAGCAGATGGAGGCGGGGAGTTGACATAAGAGCTGAGGAGCATCCAGCCAGGGGCAGTGCTGGATTTTATGGAGAATAAGAGCATGCACAGAGGATTCAACAGCTAGCAGAACACAGACAAAGCCTGGGCCCAGCACACAAAGCATTTTTGCTTGGAACTGCCAGTACATCTGCACAGCAAAATACTGGCCCACAGAAATAACTAAGAAAGCTGACTGCGGCTGCAGAGAATTCTGCCTGGGACTGCTCTCAGGAGCATTTTGCAGACTGCCTTGAGCACCAAAGCTACCTAATGTAAAACCTCACCTTACATTCTCTGGAGTGCTGTGGTCATACCCTGATTCACAAAGCAAAGAGGTTGAGACTGATGAAGGGAATGATGGCTGAAAAATTGGAACGTTTACCAGATAGTGACTTTAGCAAAATATATGGGCACACCCCTGGTTCTTCAAATCAAAGTAAAATGAGGGATTCAGAAAGCATTCATAATGAAGTGGACTATCTGATAGTAAATGAGGTTGTCTTAACAATGTATCATGGCACTAAAAATGTGCAAATATTTCTGCCGTCATGAGAAGATGTAAGATTCCAAATCCTGTGGGAAGTGATGTTCTACCGTAGCTAGTCCAGGGCTTCTTGGGATTTTTGTCAGCCCAAAGGTATTCAGCTCTAGATGTGCAGCTAAGGGTTAAAGACTGGACAGAGATTTCTGGATTTGGAATAGGAAGAGCAGCGAGACTGTAGCCACTGCAGTTCTTGAGAGAGGACTCATTTTGGAAACAGCTCTTTGGTTGTGTTTTAGCAGCTAGTTCACCTGAATAGTGAATGGCATCTCCAGTGCAGCTCATGTGAAATGGGAAGAACAAGAACTTGGAGGCATGAAAGCCTACGTGCCGTTTTGGAAGTAAAATTTGCTCCTCCAGTGCTGCCCACTGGACCTGCTTAAAGATGGATTTCTCAGCTTTCTTTGCTAGAAGAGAATAATCAAATCCTGAAAGACTTATATATGTGCAATCCCTTGTAATTTAAATGTACTACATATGAAGAAAAAAATGCCTGAATGCTGAGAGTTTTAGTGATCTGTGAAAGGATTTTTTGCTTTGTGTCTTGTCATGGATATTGTGTACATCTCACAGTGTCCTTGAGAACCTTCTGCTCTGGGGGCAGCAGTAATGTGACACGGGTGTTGTAAACTGTGCACCAGGATTAGCCTGAGTGCTTTGCCCACTCACTCTGAGGGGACACTGACTAAGAACATGTATTAAACTCCAGCTATTTCAACAAAACACAAATGGCTGTTCTCGATTTTTTGTGAAGTTGCATGAGGCTCTCACCTCTGCTTGACTCACCAGTAGGACCTAATCCCTGTTAGGGAGAAATGTGTGACACCTCAAGGAGGAGACAGAAGATACTGTGTTTCAAGGACAGAAAAACAGAAAAACTGCTGTGTTTCAACCTTACAGTAAGAGGCTGCTCTGATGATATTGCAGCAAGACTCTACTTTTCAGAAGTGTCTAACAGATGTGAGCCATAGGAAACTGCACAGGTACCTGCTAATTGGGCCACTCCACTCGAGAGGCTTTTGAAATGAGTCATAGGTGTAACGAAGTTGCAGGTTCATAACACTGTTTTATTCATAACTCTTAGCTGAGAGATACAGAAGTGAATTGTGCTTTTAGATGTACAGGAAGGAAAGATGAGCAATGGGCTACACTTTTAGAAACCTGAAAGTTGTACTGAAAAGATGCAAAATAATTCCCAGGTCAGCTGAACTGCACCTGCAGAGCTGCAGAGGTCGGCAGCAATGAGGAGACCACAGCCTTCCCCTCAAACAGGCAAGAAATGGGTAACCTAGTCAGTCTGGACTCAGCAAAAGTTAGGGAATAAGAGCAGCTGCTGCTCACAGAATCAAAGTGTGATAAGAGGCAAGGACTTCCATCTGATGGAGAGTTCAGGACTCAGTGGGGTCTCACAGAGCCTGACACACAGTGGGGGTGGAATCATGTGGCTTGAACCAGCAGCAGGAGCCATCCCAGAGGCTCAGTGATTTCTCTGTTTCTCTTTGGGGAGCCAGTGTGGCTCACTGTGCTCTCCAACAAAGTGTGGGTCCTGCTGAGTCCCTGCAGGCTTTGTAAATGGACATTTTCTGTCTGAAAAGGGCGCAGGACTCTTTCACAACAAAGGAGGGAATACTGCATGCTGCTGTACCTTAACAGTTGTGCTCCTGCCTTGGAGAGCTGTCTTAAAAAGTCCCTAGGTGAGGAACTTGGGAGATGCTCATGACTTCTGTGGTTCAAAAATCCTTGGATCACAGGTTTGTTACCCACAGGGCAGCAACAAATGCCAGGCTGAGGTGCACAGGTCTGATTTCCTATTCCCAGGTGCTACAGATGATCAGCCTGCGCACAGTTTGTGTAAAACAGTTACACCTCTCCAGGAGATTTTCCTGGCCTCTCTGCCAAAATGCAAAGATTTATCCAGAGTGGGGAATCTGAATGTACATCTCAGTCTTAAAAAAAGGAGCAGGTCAGTCACCATGCAGAGGTGCTCTGTACTACCCTTTAAACCCACTGACCTTGGCTATATTCACATGAGATGAAACTGCCTGCAAGTGTGGGGACTTTCCCTTTGAAAGCCATAAAATAATGGAGAGCTCGTCCCCAGCTCCATTGTCTCATCTCCATTTCCACTTTTATTTAAGTGGCCAACACTTAATGAGGCTTCAGAAACTTTTGCACAATTCTTATTGGTACTCAAGGACCTAAACCAATTCCTGTCTATGTGTTCCCAGTTTTATTCTGCTATGTTTGGTCAGCTTTTTAAGTTTTCTTGCTGAGAATAACCATCAGTTCCTTGACTTTTCTTTGAAAATTTTTATCTGTCATCTTTAAAGTACTCTGTAAGAATACTGACCTCATGTCACTGCTTTCCTGTCTTCAGCTCAAGTTGGAATATGCGATTTACATAAGGCAAGTAAAAACCACCACATACTCTGTTTAGAAATATTGGTTAGAAAGCAGAACAGTATAACATAGGAGGAGGCTGCAGTTGGAAATTTGTATCCCACAAAATCATTAAAAGCAACAGCAATATATATTTAAATTGCAAGAAAATCTCCTCTAGGGACCCTGGAAACACAAATGCACAAATATTCTCAGATCAGTATCAGGAAAGCAAATACATAACATGTCTCTTGTAGAGACAGGGAGAAGACAGATCCAAGGTGCACAATGCACCTGGAGTCCTGGGTGAGGAGGGTTCTAGTCAACCTTCAGGTGCAAAGAATAAAGCCCCCTCTCCCAGCAGGTTCCCGTAAACCAAGTGAAAATGGGAACCTGCCTTCCCTAGCCATGTCTGATGGGGATCTCTCATTGTCTACACCTATTTCTCATGCACCTTATGTGCATTTCTCTGCCTCCAGTTGCAGACATGGGTGATCCCAAGCTCTGTTAGCATGATGAAGTTAAGCACCTGATCTGATCCTGCAGCAGCTGTAACTTAAGGAAGTGCTGGGCAGTGTTTGAGGTGCGCTGTTTGTTTACTGTTTATATGTTTTGCAGATAGCTACTGTGTCTGTCAGCATGCTCTTTTAATCAAAGTTTCTTTTCTCTTGATCCTGTGAGCGCCTTGAGGTGCTCTGTCTCCTGGGTCAGGCACTTGTGTGGTGATGTTACTAAAGCAGGAGTGCCAGCTCTGAATTCTTTTCTCTCTTTTAGATGCTAAGAATTTGCTAATGTGGTGTGGCTGTTTTGCACAGCTGCTGTGATGCATAATCCTGTTTTAAGTGACTATCTTGTGGCTGCTTTGCATTACAGGAAGGCACTAAGCCATTGGATTTCTCTTTGGGCAGACCTGATGTCAGTCCTGGTGCACAGGAATTTCCAGTGTCATATTGCATTTGTCTGACCTGGAATTCAAAGGCTTGTCTTTGAAGACAATTGTTTCTACCTTGGTCAAGGGGATGTTTATATTTTGTATGAAAAAGGTGCATAAAAGAAATCATGAGAGAACCAGAAATCCTGGCTCTATTTAGGCTCAGCTGGAAATTAAATACTGCCTTCAACAGGGCCTGAGAGTGAACTTGACTCACTGCTTAATTACTCCAAAAGGTAAAGCTTAGGGTTTCAAGTCTATTTTTTTCCTTCCTTTTTGTCTTTATTCCTCCTCCCACGTCCTTTTTTCAATTTTTTTCCCCTTAATAAAGCAGTTCTATCTATATTTTTCTCTTTCTTATAACTACCCCTAATTTTAGGCATAGGCAAAATGGAGTGTGGCTGCTTAGTTGGCTTTATGCCAGTGTTAGACCTGGCAGCCACTTCCTGCTGCCAGGAGACGTGATGGGATATGGAGGCTGATAGCAACTGTGGGCTGAGGAAAGAAAGGTAATGAAAAATCAATGGCAGAAAAATTTCTCCTTTCAAATGTTTAACTCTGCTTTTCATCCCACCAATGATAGCAATAATAACCCATCCATATCTTCTCCTCTAGTGTGTTTACCTGGCTAAGAATACTCAAATCAACTCTGCTTTTAAGATTTTCTCCAGTGCCAGTCAAGACTAGTTTTACTGGAATTAAAGAAAAGCCTGACTCTTTTGACTTGAATGCCTGTTGGATCTGGTTACAGCTTGTTAGACACCTATGTCTTAATTTAGGCTCCCCTCAAATAAAATACAGCCATGGGAGTCTTCTCTGCAGGATTCTCCAATGTAGAAAGACATTTTTGGTGGCTTTATGTCCAATGCATCTCAATTTTTCTACTTTTCGATATCTTTCTTAGCTTAATAGGGGCAAGTGGGAAGAAACTTTTCAGTGGTCTTTGGAGCCTGATTTTTATTTAAATATTTAGAAAGCTGGACTATAAATAAAAATGGTGTTACTTGCTTTTTATTAAATTCTAGGTTGTTCCTATAAACTGAAATCGTTCATGCCTAACCTGTAGGCTAGCTAATAGCTTCTGGGCCATACTCCAGGCTTGTCTATCTTGTACACTGCTACTCCTTTGGTCTTGTTGAACACATTTTGCCTTTGGTCATACTCATCTTAGCTGGTGCAATAGTGAAAGGAATGAGTTTCTCTGATGGGGGTTGGAAGAGATTGCAAAGACATTTGTTTAAAGATTCAGCAAGGGTCAATAGGAAATGCATTTGTCTCCTGCTAAATTTATGATGAGTCCGTGGCATCAGTTAACTGCATTATCTGACAACCACTGCTTGAACAGTCTGCTGACTTCTGGGTGGTTTTGCAAGGGATTCTGTCCTCAAAGCTTCTGTGCATTTGTGAACTGTAAAGCTCTGTAGCAACGTTTATGCAAGTTTATTTTTTCCTCCCAGCAAATTTTGAAAGTTGTACTTAAACAACAGCAAAATGCTTTTCACTTCCAGGCTGCTCACTGGGCAAAATGAACCTCTAAAAGCAATTCTGTTAGAGGTACAAATGTGTTTTATACAGAAGAACCTCAAGTATAGAAAAATTTAAAATTACTCAAAGGAAGCATAAAAAAATTGCTGGCATAACCAAGACTTTCATTTGTTGACATCTCTTTTTCAAAGTTATGAGGTATCTGTTGCCCACTGGCAGCTTCCTCAAGTTGATGTGGCACTCTGAAAATCAGCCTAGACTGACGTTCTCAGCTTGTAAGTGCATCTCAAAAGCTAGGCTTATACACATGTTTGTGCTTGCTGTTAGATGAGCTGCAGCCATCCTGGACCAGTTCCCTAAGGATTTATTCAGTTTATGTTGCTTTTGCAGTTCTTGCTCTTATAACTGCGTAGCTACCACTGCCCAAATGAGCTTGTTTAACTCTGCATTGGGTTGTATTATAGGCAGCCTATACCTCTCTCAGCACAAGAATGCTTACTTGGTGTTTTGGGAACTCAGTTTACTGGAGAAGCAAGCTGCCTGTGGGATTAGGAGGCTGCCTATCTCTGCAATCCTGTTGCTGAGAGTGTTGGCCCCTGGGTTTATCAGTCCTTGTGATTTGTGTAGTTGTGAAAAACTGCTTGCAAGTGTTTGCATTAGAGATGTCATCTTCATCTCTGTGTGTAAATATGTTGCTGTTCCTATTATTTCCCCAAACTGTCGATCGTTAATCTGTCATTTTCAGGGATCACACCCACTGAACTCCAGTGTGCAATAAATTACCTTCTAATCAAAATGGGTTCATTTGCCAAATGTTGCAGGGAGGCAACCTGGCAGAAATTTATACTTAGCTGATAAGAAATGTCAGAGCCAAATATTCATATGTTAATTACTGTACCAACAATATGCTTCCATCCACAGAATTACCTCAATTAAAGACAAAAAGGATTGGTCTAGACAGATCATGTCAACCCATTTCCAGACTTTATTACAGAATTCCTCTGCCCTTCACTCAATGACTTCTCAGGGCTTGTCCAGCTTAATTTTAAAGGAATCAAATGAGGGAAGATTTCACTCTCTCTTTCTACTCTTGCAATGCTTTTTTCTGATGTTCATATCACATTCTATTTTCCTTGATTTCACTCAAATTGATATAAAAATATAAATGTAGTCTCTTATTTAAATACTGTGTAAGTTAAAACTTAGCTGATGCACTCTGTAGATTCTGATCCTTTTTGTTTATTTTTTTTTTAATTCTGATGTATGGTATCAAATACAAACTGCTGAATTGGAACCTAATGTTACCCCTAAAAGACTCTGGTTGTTTTAAACAGGATCTAAATGCTTGATTCTTTCAGACAAAAGCAAAGACAATGTGACAAAGTGTTTCAGTGTAACACTGTGTATTGAAAAGAGCTGTGCCAAAGAGCAGTATGATTATTATTGCTATTACCTTGGCCACACAGATATTTCTACCAAAGTGACATATGGATAATCTAGCAATGCTCAAGAGCTCAATCTGCACTTCACTACCTCCTTCATGGCTAAGCAGGGCCACATCCCTTGATAATTGTGCAGTCCCAGTGTTTCTGTGTATTTGTGCAGTAAACAGAAGCAAATTGCCACTTTACATTTATATTGCCATTTATCAAGTGTTAAACTGAAGGAACCTGTGTGTCTTTCTTCTGTATGAGCTTTTCAGGGGTGTGTGTGTTACACATTGAAGTACAGCACTGTCAATTTGTGCAATGGAATTGCTGTCAGTTCAGATCATCTTTCCAAACAGTTCACTGTAAACTTAGTGGAAAAAATGAGTGCATGCAGTCTGAGGAGATGGGAATTATGTATCATCAAAGCAATGCGTGAACTGCTGTGATATTATTTGATTTTTTTAAAAGGCATGAATAGAAGCTTTAGTTGTTGTATTGTATGTTTCTGTAAGAGCTGAAAGAAACCTGCAAAAAATTCTATTTAATGCTATTAAAAATGTCATTTAGGTGACAAGAGTCTGGATAATCTTTTCTTTTACCTTTCCCTTTACTCAGACCTAATTGCCTTCTCAAATATTTTTCCTTGTGTAGCTCTTGCCCTCTGCTGGAATAAAGGAAATGTAAGCCTATGTGTCACCACAGTAGGATTTGAAAAAGGTGTGCTTAGTTTTGCTCTTCCTTAATGGGTGAAATAAGTTTCAATTAAAGTTTGTCTTCGTTTTGATCCAGAAGGTACAAAATATGCACGAGTGCTGTGTGAATGATTACTCTGCTCTCTGGGCTGGAGGTGGGTTTTTTGCTGTTTGGTTACAGCCTTAACACTCATGCCCTGTGCTGGAAAACTTTAGATTGCTCTGGTGGTTGGAGCCTGTGGAACACTTGGAACAAGAAGTCCTGTATGAACACCCTTAGGTGGTGATGGCCATCCCTAAGCTCTGCAGTTCACATCCATAGGTGCTTTGGAAACTGTGTGCTGGCTCCCTAACCAGCAGCATCTCCTCTCTGTTCTGTTAGAACCAGAGGGAATCACTGTTCTGTGTGTGCTGACAAGGTCTGCAAACCATGAAATGGGAGATGGGCACAGTGCCCTGCTCCTACCTTTACAAGATATTGATTCTTGCTCTTAATGAATTGCAAATAACAACTCAAATTATTGATTAAAAAAATAATTGTGCTTCTATCTGTTTTTGTTGTTATCACCTGTAACCTCCACCTCACCCCAAATCTTGCAGTGATAGGGGCTTTAGGAGAACTTGGAGTTCAGTCTTGCTTTGTCTGGAGGGAGAAGTCCAATAGAGAACCAAATGTACCATTCCTTGTCTATTAATTTTTATAGGATGCACATCTGAGACAAAACCATGGACATTTGTAATGTAGCCCATTTCTGGCAATGGTGTTGGGGTGCCTCTGCAATGCTGCCTCTGGAGCAACAACATGTCTTGAGCTTGTTATTGCTGTGGTTGTCTTTGCTTGTGTCACAGTATTGCTGACAGCTGGCTTCACTGCTTAACCCTCAGCCTATTTTCAGCTCTAGCCAGCTCCTGCTAGGTAGATAGCTCCCTTGTTGATGTCCTCCTGTCCTACACAATTTCTCTCTCCTTCTGTCTCTCTTCTTCTCTCATTCTGTCTGTCTCTCCTCCCGCCCCTGACCCATTTTCACTTGCCCCTTTTGCTTCCTGGGCTTTGCAAAAATTCTTCCATAAATGAATGCAGAGTTAGATCCTTTCCTTATCAGAAAATGTGTAGTCCCAGATCTTCTTTTTGTGTGTCAGAGGTGTAAACACTGCTGTTTTCATTTGCCTCTGGTTTCTGAGGCAAACGTTTCATCTCTCTGTCTCAAGTAAACTGTGTTCTCAAAAATGGAGAAGCTTAGCCTTAGCCCTTTTAGAAATTATTCTCTCAAATCCTTCTGTGGAGAAGGAGAGGGAGGAGAAATCAATACCTTTACTGGGAAGGAGGACAGGAAATCACTGTGTAAAATCTTGCAAAATCCTATAAACAACTGAGTATTGCCAAGACAATTCTCTGGGTATCATCTGTGCTCCTCGGTAAAGAACAGGCCGCAAGAGAGGCCAGGTTACCCTTCAAGCAAATAATCCTGGGGTTGGGAAGTAGATGAATTTCTCTCCCACCAGACTTAGAAATTTTTCCAGTCAGTCAGAGAAGGGCAGGAACAGTAAACGGGCTGCATGGTAGCAGTAGCTGAAACCTGCAGCTAGTTAATTAATGTTAAATAGCTCAAACATGCAGCCTAGTTAATTAATATCGTTAAGGTTGCATGGCCAAGCCTGTCTCGAGTATTTCCAGCATGAAGCATGGCTGTGCAGCCTCAATTCTTCTGTAAGCATGTATCCTTCAGGATGTAATCCCTAATTGCATTTCTCCCACGTGGTTCCCCAGTATAGTGGTACATCAGCCTAGGCACAGCAGCTATCTAAGGCTGAGGCAGGAGTGCAGGAAAGGACCTCTGCTGCTGCTACAGGCAAACAAAATGATGGATGTAAGGGTGTGTCTCAGGACCAGTACTGTTTCACATCTTCAGCAACGACACAGACAGTGGGATTGAGAGCACCCTCAGCAGATTTGCTGATGCCACTGAGCTGAGTGGTGGGGTTGACACACTTGAGGGATGGGATGCCATCCAGAGGGGCCTGGACAAACTCAGGAAATCAAGAAGTGGGACTATGGGAGCCTCATGGGGTTCAACAAGGTCAAGTGCACAATGCTGAACCTGAGTCAGGGAAAGCCCTGGTATCAATATAGGCTGGGGGTTGAAGGGGTTGAGAGCAGCTGTGCCAAGAAGGACTTTGGTGGTACTGCTGGGTGAGAAGCTGGACATGAGCTGGCAATGTGCACTGACTGCCCAGAAAGCCAATGTATCCTGGGCTGCACCTGGAGGAGCCTGCTGGAGGTCAGCAGGTCAAGGGAGGAAATTCTCCCCCTCTGCTCTGTTCTTGAGGCTCCACGTGGAGTACTGCAACCAGCTCTCCAGGGCAGGAAGGACAAGGACCTGTTGGAGTGAGGCTAGAGGAGGACCAGGAAGGTGATCAGAAGGCTGGAACACCTCTTGTGGGAAGATGGGCTGGGAGGTTTGGGATTGTTCAGCCTGGAGAAGAGAAGGCGGCAGGGAGACCTCTCAGGATCTAAAGGGAGCCTCCAAAAACAAACAGGGACCAACAATTTAGCAGGGCATGTTGCAATAGAAACAAGGGGTAAAGATTTTAAACTAAAAGAAACTAACAGAGAAAAGAACTTAAAATGTCCTAACCCGAACAGTTTTATGATTTGTGATTTAAAAACTGTCCTGGGCAACAAAATGCAACTACTATTTCTGTGTTATATAAAGCCTTTCCTTTCAACTATGCTTTATCAGAGGTGATTAATATTTTTGTGTGTTTGTCACATATACCTTGACTTGCAGAAGAACTGACTGTATAGAGATGTAGCTGGAATCTATAGACAGAAAAATTGCAAGAAAATGAAAGAGTTGGCTTGCATCACATGGTGGTCTCGACCATACCTTTATGAGTCTTAGAGATGTTTGTCTGACTTGTTTTTAAAACCTGGGGTGACAAATCTTCCAAGCAAGCAGCATAAGCATGCTATTGCAGTGTTTAAAATAAAAAAAAAGGCAAAGTTTTTTATCTTGAATATTCATCTTGCAATAATGGATAGGGCAAGACAAACAGGCTTAAGAGGACATTGAGATTATACTATTGTGGGGATTTTTGTGGGGTTTGGCTTACCTTTTAGCAGCAGTCTTTTGCATATTTGAAGACTTTTGGCTTCCCTCAGCCTTTTAAGGCTGTACAGTACTTATATCTCTAATCCGCTTCTTGTAGGTGATGTGTTTAACTTCCTACCATTTTCGTTTCTCTCACCTACATGTTCTTTGACTGAATTTTATTACTCTAGAAGGCTCTTCCCCCAAATGAAATATTCCTAATGAGGTCTTATCAATGCTCAGTGCAATAGAAAGATAACTTCATGTGTCTTGCAGGCTCTTTTCAGTGATACAGGAAAGCAGCAATTTGCATTCGTATCTCATCTTGGATTTTAATAGGAACCAAACAGCTGGTGGTGTTTTCAGAAATGGATAGAACAGTGTGACTGAAAACTCCCAAAATAATTCAGCTCAAGGGGAAAAAATGCCTCAAGCCACATAGTTGGATTCAGGTGATTGTAGGCAAAAGGAAGACTCAGGTAATCTTGAAATAGGTTGGCCTCAACTTTACCTGTAGTTAAGCTGTAAGTAACTCAGGTGTCTGTGCAGACCTTCAGGTAGATTTTCCTTGCCATCCCAGGGAAACCTTAAATATCTTTATTGAATGAGTGTGGTCAGAAAGTAGGTACAATAGCATGGATTTCATCAGCCAGTGGCTTCCATGGGAAGTATTCAAAGAAAAATAATTTGCCTAGGGAATTGCCATCTTCATGTCCTGCACTATAGGGTGTGGATGTGTTTTGGTTTTATTCTTTTGAGATTTCCAATGTAAACTGGCTAAATCAAAATTCTTCTCACATTTAACTGAATGTTGATAAAGATATAATTTAGCATGTCACAGCTGTTTTCAACATAGTGAAGTTATGATGTGTACCTCTTTCATGTATGAGTAGTATTCTTTACTAGAAAATAAGTCTCCAGTATTGTTTGGCTGGCATAAACACATCAAATATCATATCCATTATCTGCTTCCCATATTCTGAAAAGCATTTGACTCCTAGTCAACCCATGTCTCAGGGGCTCAGTAATTCTAATGAATATTTGAAATAAAAAGCAATGACTACTGTCAGCTCTTCCCAACAGGTTTTTGGGTTTGTGTTGACAGGCTGTGCAGGGAGTGCACTGTGGGTCTTAGCCCCTCATCAAGAATTTACAGGAATCCTTGTAATACTTGATTCTGTGGTTAAAACCTTTTGCTGTTTAGTTCTTGGTGTCTGCTTCTAAGTGATTATTTACTCAAAGCTGGCATAAGAAATGGACTTATGTAAAATGTTATCCACAGATGCTGGTGTCCAATTTGTATTAAACCCCATCGAGTAAAACAGTGCATTAGTTCAGGGTTCTGGACAGTTTGTTGTGGTGGTCAGGCACTGTCAAGCCTTGGCACTGTCAGACTCATTAACAAGATTGCTCTAAGCTGCTAGAGAAACTGTTGCATTAATTGTCATCATCAATGTCAAGAGGAATAAGGTTTAAGCTTTGAAAATGGTGGCAAGGAAAAATGAAGGACATAGTCTTAAAGGTGTCTTACTGCCTCATTCAGAGCAGCAATTACTTTTCTCAGACCCAGATGCCAAGACAGACTGGACACAAATAATTTAAAAGTCAACTTTTTTCTCTGATAAATATGTTAGACTTCCCAGTGATTTTTCTGCCATCCAGAAATGTGAATGTCATGGAACCAGATGCAATTCAAGTGGAAGACTGAGTTGATCCCCTACATATGCAAACGCTCCCAAATTCTTCTTTGGGAGATCAGATCTGTGCCCACTTTTAGGGAATTTTGCAAATCTTGGGTAGAACATTTCTTACAGAATGTAGCCTGAGTCTTGCTAGGTAAATGGAACATTTTCCTTCTTCATTTAATTATCTGTTATCCATATTTAGTTGCTGTGATTGATGTAACTGAGCTGAAGCCATTTATCGTGGTTCTTGGTAATCCTTTATTAACTAATTAAGACAGTGAAGTTCTAAAATAGCTTCAGTGTAACCCCAGCAGAGAGGGAAGCCATGCTAAAACTCTTACTTTTGTAAGTAAATTGCTGTCATCTATTATTCTTTTGTATTCTTTCACATCCTTGGAGCAGTGGGAATCCCTCACGTTTTAAGGGGACTGCTAACACGCAAAGAAGGATTTTACTTTGTGACAGACATTGACATTTCTCTCTTACCTCTTCCTGGGAAACTGCTAACTCAGATCATACTCAGCTGCCTGCATGCCCTAGTCTGGTTCTGCCCCAAAACTCCTGAGGACAATAGGTTAGCTGTGGATACCCTTGCAGTATTCATGGTACAGTTCAGGAAACACTGTAGTCAGGAGCATAAACATCTCAGCTGTGTCTGTATTGATTTGACAAAAACATATAATGCTTTCACTTGGTCTACTATCTGAGAGTCAGTGTGAACTGGATTGTTCGGATAATGTTTTAGCCTGTTCTGTTAATGATGGGAGAAATCCTGTTGAACAGAAAATTCTTATTCATCAGTGGAGTTTAATCTTTCTTCTGTGGAACTTCTTATGAAAGATGGAGTTGAGCAGGGTTGTAGATCCATATCTGCTCAACTTCTCGTTTCAGTACTGTGGATCCTGACTTTAGCATGTGATATAATGAGAGTAACTTCTCCAGCCCGAGCAAATTTATTCAAAGCTGAGTTTTGTGAATCCAGTCAGCAGCAGATCTGTAGAATTTCACTGCTTTAGAAGAACATCTAAGCATTTTCATCTTGCAGGGAAGATCTGAAGACAAGGGCAAATTGTGCCTTTCCAAAACTACCTCTGAAGCCCTCTCTTTGTTGCAGTTACAGACTCAAAAGTATACTATTCTTGATATTTTTCTCTCTCTTAATTGATGATTAAATACCTCGGTGTTCTTGGAAAACAAGTGTTTCCTGAAAGACGTCTGAAAAATGTCTTTTGCATGAAGGAGGAATACAATGCTCAGTACAGATCACTGATTTAAACCTTTGACAGTGTTCACTTTGCACAGGCTAGGCACAGCATGGAGATGCAAATTCCAGAATGCTCACAGATTGGAAGACCTCTTTTAAATTAGCCTGCTTGTGGTGACAAAACACCTGAATGACAATGCAAGGACATCCCTAAGTCCTCCCTAACAGCATGCCACATCGATGATTGTGAGGAATAAGCTTTGAGGCATCTGGAGACACATCTTTCCTTGTGCTAGTATAGCTCTTGATGTGAAACATGCAGCTAACTTGGAGGTCAAGCAAGAAAAGGTGTTCAGAGGGATTCTGTTGCCACTTCTCACTCATCTAAAAATCAAATATTCAGATTCTAACCATACATGTCATGTGCAGGATTGTGAAATTAAATAAGGCCTTTTAGCACTTAAGAAATAGAAATTAATTTATTTCATTAATAAAATGAAAGAGGGGACTAGAGGCAATTAACCAGGTTTTGGGAGGGGGTGGGAAATTTTCTTTGATGTTGCAGTATGACCAATGATGTGCTGCAGTCAGTGCCCTTCTGACTGAAATGAAATGAGCTGTTCCTGACAACATTTTAAATCAATGAATGAGCTCCATTAGCATGATGCATACCTGCATTCTTAAGCATAATCTATACTGCCTTGTGATGGCAGCTCTGTGGTGTCTGTGAAATGACTGGATAACTTGAGCCCCACTTGGGCTGCAGTGGAGCCAATGTTACAAAAACCTCCTTAAAATCCAGAAATCTCAAGTCCAACACCCTGTGCTAAAGGACTGAAGTGCCTGTAGAAACAACTTTTGTTCTCCTCTCCTTTTGCTCTCTCCAACAGGAGCACCAATGCGCATATGAGAAGCTCAATGTGTGGGTGTTTTGTGGTTGTGTAGTTCAGACTCTAAACAGAGGAGTTGAGTCTCTGAAGCCATTAATCTTTCCCTAGAGCTAAATTCATGATATGTTTTTATGTTTTGGAAACCACAGTGTAAACTAACAGGCTCGAGCAAAGCTGAAGAGAAAAATACAAAACTACAGAGGAGGCATTTGCAGGGCAAAGATGGAAAAACAGTCTAATCAGATTGAGGGAGACTTTGTATCCAGTGCTGCATACATTTAATAAGATATAGTTGTATGCCTTGCTGTACTGGGACTTCATGGCACAGAGTGTGGCTTGCTATTGTACTTAAAAAACAGGGCAGGGGTGGGGAAAGGCAAGGAGGATCTAATCTTTGAGAATACACAACAGAGGCCACCCCCAGGGAGGACACCAGACCTACTCTGCTCTTTCTCAGCTTTTAGATCAAAGCAGCTCTGTTAATGTGGTGAAGAAAACCCCACAGATCCCTGTGCAGTGGTGCTCTCTGGTGCTGTAACAGCCCCTACCTGTGTGCTGACACTGGCCATGAGGACCTTTATTCAGATTAAGAGATTATTGAGCAGACCACAGTTCAGCTCAGGTTCTTGCAAATGCAACCAATCTTGAAGCTTCTTAGCTCTGGACAAACGAACTTCTTATTATTATTGGTGGTGCTGTCTGAATTCAATTTCAAAGCTTAATGGGTTTTAGATGTGTGTACCAACTGGATTTCAGACAAAAAGGCAAACATCAGAAGTTGAGAGGCTGTAATGCATTAATGTATTAATGGTATAGAGGGCAGTAACGTTCTGCCAAGTGAGACCCTGTAGCTTCATCATTACTATAACAGAACTATTTGTAAATTAAGTTGCACTCTTGGTGAGAGACTAGTTTTAGGGGTTGGTTTTTACTTTTTAACTCTTGGACCAATTTGAAATGTAAATGTAAAATATCAAGGGTTTGGTATTCAGCTGATTGATGATTGAGCTCTCTCAGATCTAAAGTTTGGTCTCAGTAGCTAGACATCACCTCCAAAGGGGGTGCCCTGTAACTGTGGCATCTCCCTTTTATCTTGTACTTGAGAGGGAACTGGAGTAGGAGATGCTGTGCAAGATTTGTGGGCAGAAGAGAAGAAACAGGACCCTAAGATGGCCGAGGTCATTTGTCACTGAGGCAGCATGTTCAAACGAATGTAAATTAATGTTGAACTCATACAAAACGGAATAGCTGATTTTATTTGAAAAAAAATCAAAGTCTTTATGCTTTGTATCATCTTGGCTCAATTTTTTTTGCTTAGGCTTTACTGAAGGAAAGTTGTAGATCTGTGTACCTTTCAAAGTGTTCCTGCAGAAAATTTCCCTGAAGAAATATTTTTACTGAAAAATTCTTCAGCCTGCTCTGTCACTCAAATCTAGCAACCTCAGGGCCCTGTAAAAGTGGTCAATTTCTAAGATTGACAAAGTCTAAATATATAATTAAGTAAGTGGTAGTGGCTAAAAGGAACCACTTGCAAAGAAATTAATCTGATGTTGTCTGTCACATCTTTGTCAGATAGAAAACCACTTCTATTTGAAATTTCACATTGTTTTGACAAATTTCTACACTTGTTGCCTGTGGTGGGTTGACCTGGCTGGATGCCAGGTGCCCACCAAAGCCACTCTATCACACCCATGCCCAGCTGGGCAGGGGAGAGAAAATATAACAAAAGGCTTGTGGGTTGAGACGAGGGCAGGGAGAGATCACTCAGCAGATATCATCACTGGCAAAACTGACTCAGCTTGGGGAGTTTAATTGAATTCACTACCAGTCAAGTCAGAATAGGATAATGAGAAGCAAACCCAAATCTTAAACATGCCTTTCCCCCACCCCTCCCTTCTTCCCATTCTTATTTCTGATTTGTTACCTTTGCCCCACCANAGCAAAGCTGAAGAGAAAAATACAAAACTACAGAGGAGGCATTTGCAGGGCAAAGATGGAAAAACAGTCTAATCAGATTGAGGGAGACTTTGTATCCAGTGCTGCATACATTTAATAAGATATAGTTGTATGCCTTGCTGTACTGGGACTTCATGGCACAGAGTGTGGCTTGCTATTGTACTTAAAAAACAGGGCAGGGGTGGGGAAAGGCAAGGAGGATCTAATCTTTGAGAATACACAACAGAGGCCACCCCCAGGGAGGACACCAGACCTACTCTGCTCTTTCTCAGCTTTTAGATCAAAGCAGCTCTGTTAATGTGGTGAAGAAAACCCCACAGATCCCTGTGCAGTGGTGCTCTCTGGTGCTGTAACAGCCCCTACCTGTGTGCTGACACTGGCCATGAGGACCTTTATTCAGATTAAGAGATTATTGAGCAGACCACAGTTCAGCTCAGGTTCTTGCAAATGCAACCAATCTTGAAGCTTCTTAGCTCTGGACAAACGAACTTCTTATTATTATTGGTGGTGCTGTCTGAATTCAATTTCAAAGCTTAATGGGTTTTAGATGTGTGTACCAACTGGATTTCAGACAAAAAGGCAAACATCAGAAGTTGAGAGGCTGTAATGCATTAATGTATTAATGGTATAGAGGGCAGTAACGTTCTGCCAAGTGAGACCCTGTAGCTTCATCATTACTATAACAGAACTATTTGTAAATTAAGTTGCACTCTTGGTGAGAGACTAGTTTTAGGGGTTGGTTTTTACTTTTTAACTCTTGGACCAATTTGAAATGTAAATGTAAAATATCAAGGGTTTGGTATTCAGCTGATTGATGATTGAGCTCTCTCAGATCTAAAGTTTGGTCTCAGTAGCTAGACATCACCTCCAAAGGGGGTGCCCTGTAACTGTGGCATCTCCCTTTTATCTTGTACTTGAGAGGGAACTGGAGTAGGAGATGCTGTGCAAGATTTGTGGGCAGAAGAGAAGAAACAGGACCCTAAGATGGCCGAGGTCATTTGTCACTGAGGCAGCATGTTCAAACGAATGTAAATTAATGTTGAACTCATACAAAACGGAATAGCTGATTTTATTTGAAAAAAAATCAAAGTCTTTATGCTTTGTATCATCTTGGCTCAATTTTTTTTGCTTAGGCTTTACTGAAGGAAAGTTGTAGATCTGTGTACCTTTCAAAGTGTTCCTGCAGAAAATTTCCCTGAAGAAATATTTTTACTGAAAAATTCTTCAGCCTGCTCTGTCACTCAAATCTAGCAACCTCAGGGCCCTGTAAAAGTGGTCAATTTCTAAGATTGACAAAGTCTAAATATATAATTAAGTAAGTGGTAGTGGCTAAAAGGAACCACTTGCAAAGAAATTAATCTGATGTTGTCTGTCACATCTTTGTCAGATAGAAAACCACTTCTATTTGAAATTTCACATTGTTTTGACAAATTTCTACACTTGTTGCCTGTGGTGGGTTGACCTGGCTGGATGCCAGGTGCCCACCAAAGCCACTCTATCACACCCATGCCCAGCTGGGCAGGGGAGAGAAAATATAACAAAAGGCTTGTGGGTTGAGACGAGGGCAGGGAGAGATCACTCAGCAGATATCATCACTGGCAAAACTGACTCAGCTTGGGGAGTTTAATTGAATTCACTACCAGTCAAGTCAGAATAGGATAATGAGAAGCAAACCCAAATCTTAAACATGCCTTTCCCCCACCCCTCCCTTCTTCCCATTCTTATTTCTGATTTGTTACCTTTGCCCCACCAGCAGCACAGGGGGATGGGGAATGGGGATTATAGTCAGTTCATCACACATTGTCTCTGCCACTCCCTCCTCAGGGGTCCCTCCTGAGGGATGCAGTTCTTCATTAGCTGCTCCAGTGGGAATCCTCCATGGGCTCACCAGTCCTGCCAGAAACCTGCCCCATCATGGGCTCCTTTCCCCAGGGTTTCACGGGTCCTGCCAGGAGCCTGCTCTGGCTCAGGCTTCCCACAGGCTCCTTTGGGCATCCACCAGCTTCAGTGTGGAGCTCCTCCATGGATCTCTGCTCCAGTGTGGGCTGCAGGGACAGATCTCTCCTCCATGGGCTGCAGAGGCACAGCTGCTTTGCCATGGGCTGCACCACGGGCTGCAGGGGATTCTCTGCTCCTTCCGCCTTTTTCACAAACCTTGGTGTCTGCAGGGTTGTTCATCTCATGTACTCTCACTTCTCTCTGGCTGCAATTTGTTCTCCACAATAATGTTTTTTCCCTTAACTCTTTTATCTCAGAGGTGCTACTGCCATCCCTGCTGGGCTTGGCCCTGGACAGAAGTAGGTCCCACTTGCAACTGGCTGGTGTTGGCTCTGTTTGATATAGGGGAAGCTTCTGGCAGCTTCTCACAGAAGCCACCCCTGGAGCCTCCCTGCTTCCCAAACCTTGCCACATAAGCCCAAATACAATGCCAAAGCTTTTGGGCCTGAACAAACCCCCAAACTCTCCAAAGCTTGCCTACAAGCAAAGCAGAGATGGAAATACCGAAGGAAAAGGCAGAGGAAGCCCTGGTACCTCTGATTGAAGAGTCTAGGGTGACAAACATTTTAGAGAAGTCTGTGCCTAGGTCAGGTGCAGGTCAGGATGTCCCATACAAGAGCCCAAAGAGCCACACTCTGCAGTAGTCTGGGTAGTGCAGCCCAGTGAAGGCTGAAGGGCAGCCCAGAGGAACAAGCTGAATTGCTCCTCTCATGCTGGGGTGAACTGGCCTGCCAGAGACCTGTGAATGGTAATATTGCCTAGAAGGCTGAAACTGCAACAGTTTTGATTTGATGTAGCTGAGTAAAATAGATTGTGGAAGACATCTGCTTTGGAAATGTATCTGGCACAATAAATAACATTTACATGACTCTTCCAGGAAATACCACTGTGACATTTACTGTTTGTTGTTTTTTTTTAACCTGTATCCTTACTCAACCTTTTCTGAGACTGAGATATCAGCTGCTTCAGAGAGATAGCTGATACTTGCCTTTCCTCCTCTGAGCACTGGTTTTATTTTTATCATGAGTGCTACAGAAGACATATGGCATTTCACAGACACTTCCAGATAGTTACTCAAAGGGATTTATAATTTGATCCCTGATCCTACACAGAGTTTCTCAAGAATCATCCATTGAGTCTTGCAGAGCCATGCAAAGAGAGTGAAGTGCCCTGAGATTTTAGGGTACATGTAGTACAACAAGGGAAAACAAGAACAGGAAATACATCCCACACTTTAGCCCCCACCAAAAGACCTGAGCAGATAAGAAAAACAGCAGTTAAGTGTGTATGAAAAGCTTATTTTTACCTTGGTGTCTTTTTACTCCTTTGTTTTAACAGAACACATACATAACACAAATTAATTCATTTGTAGGCTAAAATCTAGAGAGAGTGGGATAAAAAGTCTTGTGCAGATGAATGGTAGAAAGCAGATTTCCAAGAATAAAATAGAAAAATGAGAATCCAAAGTTTTGGGGTTTGGATTTTATCTACGTATCATGAACAATTGAAATTCACATAAATTTTAGTGTTCCTTTTTCACACTATTTTGGCAGTGATCTTGACATTTTAATTGAGTCATGGAAATGTATAATAATCTTGTATGATTTTCATTTTTTTATTTAATGTAAACTATTTGACGTAACAGTTGACAATATGGCATCCTGAAGAAGAGAAATGCAGGCTGCAAATAAGAACCTTAAATTAAATGTAGTAATCATCTGAGGGAGTCTTGCTCATGATTTTTGCCATGTGACTTGCAACATTGGGAACTTATTTAAGAAAGTAATTGCTTCATGTTGTAGTTGCCTCGTCCTCCTCCACTAAAGGACCTTGAGACGAAATTAACCTAACAATAATAAATATGTTCAAGGGAAAGATCATTGTAATGGAAGAAACCAGTTGAAAAAAGCTATTTGTAGATGTCGATAAACATTTCCTGCCAAGTGTGTGTGCAGAAAAAGTTATCTGTAGAATGCTATTCATTATGCTTTCTTGTCATCTTTGGAACTGTTGTTTTATTCCTCCCTTCATGACTTCTGGTCTGCTCTTTTCCTAGCTTTTCTGTGCTCTGTTTGCTGGAGTGCATGTCCTTACCTGTCAGTGACGTGTTAAAACAAAACTGTCCTCCATGTGGTTCTGGTGTCATTGCCATTGAGAGAAACCTTCAGCACAGGAGAAGAGCCCATCAACCTCAATGCACATTTCCAAACTTATTGGTATAAAGAGCCATCTGACATCCTTAAGACTTCTTAGACCTTTACAGCCTTTCCATCTTCTCTGGTTTCATGTTCCCCATTACTATCAGCTACTCTGGGCTGCTGCTAGGCTGCGTGTGACCTTCCTATGCTATCTCAATCTCCTCTGAGCAGAAATTCTCCTTCTGCAACAGGCTGATATTCAAATCAATGTGACAATGATGACAACCTGATGTCATCATAACAGCAAAGGGAACCCTTCCATACATCTTTGTATGTTTGGTATGGGCATGAGCAGGATACACACTCAGCTATTGCTGAACAGTGCTTAGCATCTACCCCCTCTCTGTTTCTCATGCTCATCTGCCAGTGAGTACACAAGAAACTGGGAGAGTACACTGCCATGACAGCAGAGGAGCTGGCCAGAGGGGTATTGCAGACCACATGATATTGTGCTTAGCAATAAAATATCAGAGAAAGGAGGAGGAAAGGTGGATTTCCACCCTCAAGTTATTACATATGGCCAGACTTTGCTTTCTGGGAAGGTACCTAGATATCTGCCCACCAGAAGGAAATAGTGAATAAATTCCATTTTTTGCTTCACTTACATGTTCATCTTTGCTTCACATATTAAGGTGTCTTTATCTCAATGCCCAAAACTTCTCACTGTTGACCTTCAGGTTCTCTCCCCTATCCTTCTTGCAGGGTATGAATGAGTGGCTGGGGGGGCTTAACTGTCTAACCCACACCACCACCTCCTGTCCAGATATATGCATACAGATCAACAAAGGACTTGGGACACTATATAGGTATGTTAAAATAGAGAATAGGAATTCCTTGTATGCTTGGAATTGCCATAACTCTTACCAATCCTCCTCCTTCTTCCCTTCTGTCCATTTACCCAAACCTACTCCAGGCAAATCATTTGGGGGGATTTTAACCGCTTCAGAATTTTCTTTTCTTTCCCCCATTACCCTTCCCCTTCCTTCCCACACCTTTCCTCTCATTATTTCAGTAAAGGAAAATATCATTTGGAGATATATTATATTGTCAGATAACATTTAGTTATCCTCCTTTGTCAGTGAAGAGCCAAAGTGGTCGATGAGCATAGAATGTGTTATGATTCCATCCTAAGATACCATACCAAGAGAACATGTGCTTATATTTCTAAAACTTGTAGTTAGAGATCTGAGGTTTAATAGCCCCTCTATCATGTGGTGCATCTGAATCTTTGAGGGAATTAGGGAAAAGATATACAGGAAGATTCCTTTATTTGTAAGCTTGAAACTTACTCCAGGTCAGCGATGCAGAAAACCTCAGGTTTTAGGGCTTGTACAGTAAAAACATCACACCTTGTCTTGCTCTTTCTAGACAGAAATGGCTGGGATTAGATTTGTCACAAGTGACATCCCTGGCCTCTTCTAAAAGTCAGACTAAATGTCAATGGACTTGTGAAATGAATGGAATCCTTTTTATCTTTGTGTCTGTTTCTCTGTCTACAAGTTGCCTGTATGTTTTGCAAGTGTACCACAAAAAACTGTGTTGTATTTCTGGCCATGGATGAATAAAAGAAGGCAGATCCTAGCACTGCCTACCCAGACCTTTGGGCAGTATTGTTTTGGGAGGAATGGTTAGAGAGAAGGGTATTTTGCAAATAGTTTATTCTGTAATCTGGTCCCTCCTTATTCCAAGCTGCATCAGTCACACCTGAGCAAATGCAGGGAAAGTATTTTCAGTTGTCCTGCCTGTAGGATTGGTTGTCTTTCAACAGCTCCTGAGTCATGAGGGCAGTGCTTGATGTGTTTGGAAAAAGCAGTGAGGGGAAGGCTGATGATATGATGAAATGAAGCAGCATTTGCAGAAAAAGCAGTGGCAAGTGAACTCACATACATAAACATACAAACATAAAGAGACAAGATTGTTTCTGATTAAAACTGTCTACTTCCCTTGTATCCTTTCCTCTCTCCTGCTTCTCCATGCAATTTCCTTGAAAAAATATTCCATTCATCACAACTAAAAATTTCTGGGCACGTATCAGTTCTGATCAAACTTACCAAGAACATTTTCAAAACTAGGATTAATTGCAGGGAGGGTTTGAGAGAATTGACTAGAATAATTGCTTGAGTTTTGTGTGCTCAATGCATATGACAGTACGTGTTGACTAATTTAGAGAATTTCCCCCAACACCCACCCCTTTTCCTCCCCTTTTAAAAAGTCTAGTATCATCCACTTTAAAAATCTTTAAAAATGGCCTTGCAATGCCAAGAAAATTTCCCTCTCTGATCTGGTTGAAACTGGAAATCCTGCAAGAAGGTGATGTGTGACGTAGACTACATAATGCTCTCATGGGATGTGATGTTTTCAAGCTGCTTGTTCTGTGTGCAGCTAATCCATTTCCATTGGCATCATGGCTGCAGATTAAGCAGGGTCCATCTGCACACAGGCGTTACCTTTCACAGGGCAGAAATAGTCCTGTGGGACTCACAACCTTCTCATTTGCTGCTCTGGCCCACATAACTCTGAGTCACCAACCCATGTGAATGGATGTTGCTCATTTGGAAGACCCAGCTTTTATGGAATTTAATGGAAACTATATTTAAACCCCCCCATACTTTTATTTCTTCTGTGGTGAAACATCCTATATCATTAGCTTTCAACCTGTATTAGTCCAATAAAGGCAATTAGTTTTCCCCATGGCAGAAAGCCTGTTCTGTATTTGGCAAGTGCCCTTGGAGCATATCCTTGGAGCAGATGGCTGCCTGCCTGCCAAATAAGATACAAATTAGATTTGCAGATGATTGAGTGACGGTGGCAGGAGCGCCGCCGTTCATCTTAAGCCCTCCTCTGTGGCAAATCCGGTTAATCGGCGAGAGCGCTGCCGGGCGCGCGCTCTGCAGGGCAAAGCACCGGGGCATGGCCCCACAGGGAGCAGGTGGCAGAGGTCAAAAGGAAACGTTTTGCTCTCTTAAATATTTATTTATAATGAATAGGAAATCTGTCTTTACGCCAGCGAATTGCCAAGCCTGATTCAGCCCATAAGGAAGGCAATAAATTTGTATCAATGGTCCCCAAATGTGTCTCCATCAAAGTCCTGCTCTGTCTTGTAACAAGGCTGAGCTTCGATGCAGCAGGAGGATAACTGTGGAGCTGCATTGTGTGGCAGAACTAATTATGGTCAGCTTTTAGGTTCAAACACCATCTCCCCATTTCTGTGTCTATCAAATGGGAGTACACTCTGCTGGACCCAGGAGGATGGGCAGCAACCTAGTAACTTGTGTTTCCCTCATATATTGTTTTTTTCTGTGTTTAAAATAAGACACAACTTTATGTTTGAACAGGGTTGTTTCAATATAGTCAAAGGTAAGCAGGTGATTGCTGACAGGTAAAGGTGACAGCTGGACAAAGCACTTTAGTTCCGTTCCAAAACCCTTGGAAACAACCACAGACTCACCATGCATCTATGAAGTGGAGCCAAGTTACATTTGGAACCTCATGTTCTAGCTAGATAACTGGGAAAAAAAGAAAAGTGAAAACAAAATAGCTTTGAAAAAAGACTTGAGGGAATAAATAGAAATATTTCTCTCATGGAGGAAAAATGAATTCAGTAGGACCACTAGTATGCTCAGCTACACAAATGTGTTTCCAATAAAGTTAACAGTTGTGCTGGTACAATTGTGAAGGGAGTCTGGCTTAGCACAGAATCAGGGACCAGACCTGCAGCTGATGCGAGCACATGTGGTCTCTACTGAAGCTGAGGAGGCTCTACAACCTGCAGAAATGTAAAGAACTGGCTCAAGGATAGCTACAGTCTAGGTACTGCTTTGGCTCTTTCATATTCTATTTGCTCTCCCATAAAATACAAGTTTCTCTATATCTTTGTCTTCTCTTCCTTTCATACAAATAGTGCAGAGAGAAAGATTTGTAAACTTGTATTAATTTAATTAAGCTAATTTTTGATATTGTTTTCTCTGAGATAATTCTTTCTGCTTGGTATATCAATGAGTACATGGATGTAAAATCAATCATATTAGTGTTGCTGTGAGGCAAAAAGTAAAATATTTGTAGCTGTATTTTCAGATTTTTTGTCCATTTTCTAACCTTCATTAAAAATGCATTGCCTTCTACAGCTGTCCTTTGACCTAAAGAGACTTAGTTAAAGAAATAAATATAGTTATTTAATTTTTAAAGAGATGTAGAGAGGATGAGGCCAGAGTTGGCACAAAGCTTTTCAGTAGGGTCGACCACTCAGGTTTGCCATCCCAAGGGCAACTGGGGAGTGGGGTGCAGATGCTGGCTGGAGGAGAGGCAGGGAGGACTCAGCAGAGTCCATCCATCAAGGTGGATGCAGGATCTGGTCACAGGGAAGGACAGCTGGAAGAAGACAGGAGTTTTTCTCAGGAGACAGAGTTAGGAGATTACAGCATCTAGAAATTAGCAAAGCCTATGGCAGAGGGGTTGCAATGAGATGATCTTCAAGGTTCCTTTCAATCCCAATTGTTCTATGATTTTATTGATAAGTCAAAATGTTAATAGTAGCTAGATGGAATTCGATAAGGAGGAGTGAGCAGGAAGGTCTGTGAGGTTTGTGGTGTGGGGGTTCTCTCTTCTTTTCTCCACACTTTTTGTTTCCCCTGCAAAGAGGGATTGTATTATCAGGAGGGTCTTGGAGTATCAATCAGGTTTTCTTCTTCTTCTGGAGCTCAGGATGGGGCTACAAATGGGGCAGCAACAGTCCCTACTGCAGCTCTGGGGCTGCCTTAAACACCCCTTAGCAAAGCAGAGCTGGGTCAGCAAGAGACCTGTTGTGACAGTCACAGAACCATCCCACAGTGTCCAAGCAGGGGGACTTGCCACCCCAGGCCACATCATACTTTCAGAGTATAGGCTCTCTGGAGGAAACTTCAAAGTCTGACTGTGCTCTGAAAAGAAGCTAGAAGGGCTTTAAAGTTTCCATATCTCTTATTCCAAATAAAATGTGTTCAGTTTAGAAGTAAAAGAAGGTTCATTGTCCTGCTGTTTCTTTGAATGTTCAAGCTGAACCTTTTCTCTGGCTTCCACCTGTTACAAAGGCATACTGCCCTAGATTTAGACCCTCTAAAGTTATGTGTAAATTGGTTGAACAGCTATGAGGTTTTCTCCTAGTTTCACCTAATTTTTGTTTATGTTAAAAGCCCTAATGGACAAAGCAGTTCAGGTGTGTTTATCTAGCTGAGAGAAAGTTGTCCAGTGTTAATTTTCAATAATTCTTCTGTGGAAAATATATATTGCCATCAATGCACTAGAGATTTAGAAGAAACTAAAAAACTCTGATACTCTGAAAAGACTTTTTTTTGCTATTAAAAGCAACAGTAGTGGTACAACAGTGTCACTCCATTGCCTGAAAGCAAACAGCCATATTGATTTAGGGTGAAAAAGAATTCACTTTAATTTACCTCCTTTAGCTGTATTGGCTTTGAATTGGTATCACAATAAAAGCCAGTGGTAGCCTAAAATGAATAAGCTTAAAAATCACTAAAATCAGTGCACTAAAATCAATAAGCCTAATAGTCACTACACAAAGAAAATACATCTAAAAGCTAAGCCTGTGTCCTCACAAAATCATATTCAGCTTGGAAATACTAGGGGATATTTTTCCTATTTTGCAAGGTTGCTAAGAGGTTATTTGGTTTTGGTTTTAATTAGTTAATGAGGAAACTCAGGCATAAACAGTACGAGAAAAATCTGTTGTAGTGCATTGTCTGTGGCACAGGGAGTACTGGAACTAAATCTTCTGGAATTTTTATTTTTACCTTCCTATAGCATCTCCAGCATCTAAGGCCTGAAATAGGAAATTCTCTGGCATATTCATCAGTATGTGCATCTCTACACACTGCCAATAAAATCTGTCTTGAGAGCAGCATATCTCCAATATGTAGACAAGGGAAGGAAATTTTTCAGCAGAGCTACTTTTCAAAAATCCTGTGGAACCTTTAATCTCCCATGAACTTTATTTATTCATTCACTCATTCACTATTTCATTTTAACTCTCCCTTCCTTTTGAGGCAAGAATCTTATACAAGTAAATGACACACTTGGAAAGCCCGACATGGACCACCAGGGTGAATTGGTGCTATGCACAAAACTATATGAATATTCAGAGATGGTGGGGGATGCTCTGTAGTGGGACAGACCCTGGCTGCCCCTCTGGAAAGGAGTCTGTCACATAAAACAGCTGGGAGGTTTTTTAAAATATTGTTTTTCTTTCTTTTCTTTGTTTTGGGTCAAGTGAGTATGATTTACTAAATGGTTCTAGGGCTCACTGTGCCTCCTTGGGACTGAGGACCTGATTACAGTTAGACTAAATGCTGGAGTTTACCCACAACTGTTTGTGCTCATAAATCAGAGCTTCACTGTACACCTAACCCTTCCATTGCCTTCTCTCCAACAGCAGTTTTCCTGTCAGTGCTGAGCTTTCTTTCCAGGCTCTCTCCCTTCTCTCTGCCACGATTGTTAACCCTTATTAGAATGAATCTGTCCTAGTGGACCTGTTCTGGCCAATGTATTCATACTTCAAGCAGTCTCAGATCTATTTTAATTACTCTTCTTTTGGTAGTTATTGCCTCTGTCTTCAGACTATTTTATCTTCTTTCCCCACTTTGAAAGAGGTTTTGCAATTTTGCAACATCAGGTAGAAATCTGCTGATCAACTAATAGAATTTCTAATACAATTTCAACTCCTTGGTAAATTGCAGTTTCTCTCTTCAGTTATCAAGGAAAGCAAGAAAACTTCAAATTTTGTATTACAGCAAAGTTGCCCAGTGTTGGCAGCATCCATCACCTCTACCTATTTGCAAAAGTTAGGCCTCTGTCATTTTGATAGGGAACAGTAAGGAAGGACAGATAGTAAGCACATCTCAGTAGAAGGTTATCATCAAAATGAAAGTCTAAATGATATATAGAAGTATTTTTCTTATGTTTTCACAGCCATGATGTTCCTAAAAAAGCCCTAAACTAACAAATAAGCAAATATCCAGCACACACTCCCTTCCCCTCCTTGTCTCTCTCCACTTAATGAGAAAAATTGAAAATTTTCTCAGTTGTATCAAAATTTAAAAATAGTTTTAGAAAAGGTGGGTTTTTGGTGTTTTGGTCTAATTTCAGTTAACACTGAATCAAGTGAGAGTGGATTGATAATTGGAGGGAGTGTCAGACTGACAAAACATGGAGTAGATGCCATAAATAATCTTAACTGTTCTGCTGCCTATCTTCATGTGGTGTGACTTGTATATAAGTTTTCCATTATAAAACTGCTTGGCAGAGTTAATCATATAACCAGAATGATGTCTAAGCTATGATGCTTCTTGTAGCATTTTTATGGTTAAGAAGAGAGAACCTATGATTTGTTGTATGCAGATTGTGTTAAAATGAGTAAATGCTTTCAGGAGTGGCCCTTATGTGATTCATGGGAAAAATGCTGATGACACTTTCAGTTTCTTGCAGAACTTGAACTTACACAACTGTAATAATAGATGTGCTGTAAATTATTTTCTTCAGAGCTTTGTGTTTGCTTGATGACTCTCTGATCTGTGACCAACTATTAGGATTTCTTACAGCAGCCAAAATAGAAAATATCAGTTCAAGGAAAGAAAGAAACCTGTGTAGCCTATTGAGCTGGACATTTTATTGCTGTATCCATAATGTGCTGTAATTAAAAAGGAAATAGAGGATATGGGAAAAGTGGAGCAAAGACAGAAGGCTTTGATTCATGCTTATGTTTCTGCTGTTCTCATTGCTAATTGTCAACCAGTGAGACTCTGTAGCTGGTAGCAGTCTAAACCTGTTCTTAATTATGAGGGAGTATTCTGAGACTTGCATCAGGGATGTAAAATCTTGTATCTGGTTACTATTTTTATATTTTTTTGATCTCCTTTCTTCAGTGTTTGATGTTGCTATTTCTCAGCTATAGGATACCGAGCTAGGTAAACCAAAAGCTTGAATCATGTAAAAAAAATAACAGCTAATCAATAAATTTTTTCCCTGAATAGTACTGCTCCCTGCTTTGTATTGCTCTCTATATGAGAACATCCATTTCATGCTCTTTGAAGCCTCTAAACATAGGAGGGAGTTAATTTTTTTTCCTCAATGGTTTGCTTTTTTAAAAAATATTTTTCTTTAATTCAGCCACAAGTTTCTGGTTAAGTGCTTCTCCTAAGTGGTACTGATACAAGGTCTATTTCCAGTTTGCACAGATTTTCATTCTGATTAATAACTTTAATTCTGTTTCTAGCACGATATAGATAGTAGATGCTAGCAGCTACTCCAATGACACTGTTCCTCTCCTGTTTAAAGACCAGCCTTTTTTCTGGGTTATACCATTTCAGATTTCAGTACTGAAGTATTTGTACTGTACCTTTATTTCTTCAAAAGACTTTTTGTAGTCTTGATCACTCCTGTGCTAATGCAGTTGCCTGTAGCTATTTGTCTTAAAAGATAACTTTCTTCACCAGGAAATGCAGAGTTTGCACAGATCTGTTGCTCTTTCTTTGAATATTGAATACTTCATTTGTTTACAGACACAGTGTCTCCAGAGGGCTAACAGCTGACTACATTTTGGGAGTGGAAGAGGAGTGATTTTGGTTTTGCCCATATAAATTTCAAGATTTGGACATCAGCAAATGTCACAGTGGGTGGTATTTTCTCTGGCATTTAGTTATTTGGAACTTTTTCTATATTTTTGTATTTCTTTGCTCTTTTTTTCTGTTGTTGTGAATTACTTCAATTGTTTTGTTGCTGTTTTGTTTTTGTTTTGTGTGGTTCCTTCACACCAAAAAATAGAATTTTTCCTTCAGTTACTCTGCTGCAGAAAATCATACAGTTCCTATCGAAACACTTCTGGAAGTCAGTATAATCCCAGTGGCATTCAGAACAACTGATGTGTGCTAAATGGGATTGCAAAGAGAGCCACTCTTCATAAAACTCTACATGCCAAAATCCATTTAATGCTTCCTTTTAAGAGCCCCAGCTGAGAAAGGGCAGAGTTTTGTTAAGCTTGACAAAGTAATATCTCGCTCCCCAAGAAAATGCAACTAAGGTGGATGGGTTTTAACAACATTGTAGAGAAGAGAATTTTGATATGCTTAACAGTTGCAAGTTTAAATGCTTGTTTTCTTCAGAGTTTGCAGAAACCTGCACTCTGCCCTGCTGCCTGCAGGTTTGATGTGTCGCTGTCCATGCTTTCTGACCTCTACAGGGAAATTAAGTTATATGCACTTAAAAAGGACCATGTTTGTGTATCACATTCCCATCTGGTTGGCAGACAGGAGTTGTGGCAGAAAATCACAAAGAAATGGATAGCAAGGCTCTGGAAAACAGCAGGAGATGTATTGATTTGGGACAACCTTTCCTGACTTTACATCATTTCTACACAAACCCCCAGGTTGGAGGGATCCTAGTGATTAAAAATGGTGACTGAAGCAAGAAGGTAACAGAACAGGTTATGAGCAAATTGAAGCTGATAAAGAAATACAGCAGGAAGTATCTTTCTGCCTCAACCCAAAGATGGAAGTCATGAGATCTTACCCAAATTATCATTAGACTGAGTTTCTGTATGTAATTTTGTATAAAGATCCTTTGTGTTAAGCTAACATTCAGAATGTAAGGATCCTTTTGACCACTGAATAAACTCTGCCTTTGAATGGAAGCTGAAGTTTTGCTCAGATAACATTACAGGTTCCCACAGAAAGAAGTTTAACTATGGTGAATGTATTATCTTGCTGGCCAGATGTTAACATTTGACAAATGAAGCAGGGCCGTGTTGTCAGGCAAGGGAGGCACAGAAGCTCTGGCTGTTGCCTGGTGGGTGTGCTCCAGGCAGACTGAAGGGGTCCAGGGTGCAGTTAGAGATGTAACATCATTCCTCTTTTATTCCCCTGCTGCAGTGCTCACATTTCCTGCACTTCCATCCTCCTCCTTTTCCTTTGTGTAACACTTACACATTGACCACACTGGCTTGTCTGCTTTCATATTTTCATGGCAGGCAAGACATTGCTCCCAACAATGTGCATCAGTCTCCTTATGCTCCTTCTTTTCAGGGGGATTCCTTTTTCTTTTTTTAATGCAAAATGAGCTTTGTAACATTTATTTGGGGTAGGCCTCATCACAGGTTTGTGCCATCACATCCATGAATGGCTAGAAATGTACAAGTTATGGGTTCCTGCAAATTCATAAAATTGTGTTTGTACTTTATTTTTGCTGCCTCCTGATCCATTGAAACTAATTTAATAATTTTCTATTTTTTTATCCTTTGGAACTGCAGTATTAACCAAATATTACAGTTGCCTCAACTGCACCTGTCTATTCTGCTGTGCTCCCCCATTGTGAACACTTGGATGCACAATGATATTACTTCTAACCAAAGAACAAAATATATTTGCTTCATATTTCTTCTTCTCTTCTGAGTTGGTTCATTCAACATGGAAGTCTACTCTTGTATTACTCATGGAAAATTTTATTGTTACTGCACCATAGTCATGATCAAGCCCATGTTTTCTGTTGACTGAAATTTCAAACTTTTGAGGAAAGTATATACCACTCCCATTTAAACTGAAGGACAGCCAATATCACTGTACAGAGCAGCTTGGTTCCTGGTAAGGCTAAGTGCTCTGGACAGACCTCAGCAGGTTTCCCACCTTTTGCACAGAGCATAAAGCATTTCCAGTGCTTCCTCTCTGGAAGCCTTTTTTGAATCAGAATTTAGCACCATATATGAAAATTCATTTAATCAGTAAATTAAATGCTTTTATGTGAGCCTGGGTATATTTAGAGCTTAGTTAAGAGGCTCCCAAAGTAGTTGGAGTACTTTTGTCCCCTCATTGTCCTATTGTCACTAATATCTATAAATCTTAATTGGAATTACAGAGCTGAAGAGACTGTGCTGGTGTGTACTCAGCTGGGATGAGAAGTGACTCTCTGGTCCTGGGCCAGCAGAGTCATCAATGCTGTTTAACCACTCCTAATTGCACAGGGTTGGTGCTTTAAAGTTTGAAATAAGATTGTCGTACTTCAGAGTTAAATACAAGTAAGGGTCTGGGGGAATTTGCGAGGGAGTGATGGACTGGAAAAGTCCCTGCTCAGGACTATGACACTCCTTCTGTGTTTCTGAATGCTAACCCATTAAAAGGCAAGGAGCTTTTTATTTAAGTGTTTATTTCTTCTGACTGCACAGTACTTAAGAACTTCTTTTCAGAGTTATCTCTTGGAAAAGGATACATCTAAAATGAGGAGCTGGGTATTTAATCCCAGGTTGCACAATGTTGATGGAGATGCTAGGGAACTGCAGAAAGTACTTGGTATCTAATGAATCTCTGTGATCCTCTGATGTAGAAATGATGCTATGTTGAATATCTTGTTGACAAGTTTGGGGGCTGAGGTATCATGGCCAAGATGAATAGTGAAATGTAGGATTAGGACTTTGTGCAGAAATAGTTTTATTCCAACACAGAAGGAAAAACAGCTGACTGACCCCCACAGGAAATCTGACCAATTCACTTGATGTGATTTCAGCTGTGCCTTTGTAGCACTTTCCCTCATGCCTCCACATTCCTGTTACAAGGAGTATATCTGTCTACAGCAGCAGTGTGGGATATGGTCTTGCTAATCTGCTTCTGAAACTCCCCTCTAATTCTTCCTTCCTTCTCAGATGTCTTTGCATGTGTCCCTGTGTATCCTGGGGAGAGGGGGCAGTCCTGTGAAGAATTATTCTGCCCTGATTTTTCTCTTTTATCTGAGATTTTGGGTCACAAATGCCTTTTGGTCCAATTCTTATCTGCCCCCTAGAGCTCGATTAAATTTTTACAGCAAATACTGCCTCTGAGGTGTTTGCAGCTGTTACTATCTCTGCGAGTCTGAGTGAAATGAGGAGGTTTGTTTCTTGTGATTCTGCCCAGCCTGAAGTCGTACTGGAGCACTCTGCAGGCTCCACTGACAGAAGGTGCCCTCCTCCTGCCCCTGGCTTTATCACGCACTGGGTCTATTTAATCTCCCTTTCTCTGAGTGCTCTGAGGGCTTTGGCAAGCTGTTGCCATCTTCCTGAGGGGAGAGGGCTCCAGGGACAGACATGCTAGACTGATGGTGAGAGAGAGAGAGAGGAGGCTTTTAGATCCTGTGTGCTACCTCCCAAAGAAGAAAAACACCAAGAAGTTATAATAAGCAAGAAGAGTCTCCACAGACTTGACAGCTGAACTTCTGAATGAGCTGTAAAGTGCTTTTTAGCTCTTCCGTGCATCCGAATTTGAAATGGTGACTGCTCGTGAGGATGAGCACTCTCTCTGCTTCTGCTGACTTCTGCAGAAGGTGTGGGGGAAATGCAGTTGTCAGGCTTTGTTCCAGGAATTGGGGCATGGGTTTAATCAGCTTGAAAACTCTGCTTCAGAGGATAGTGCTCTTTATAAGCAAACACACACAAAAAATCTCAATTGCTCTTCCATAGAGGATCATACAATTTTGAAACAGATTCCAGAATTTAAAAGATCAGTCTCAAGACTTCTTGGCAAAGCCAATGCATCTGGATTGCTCTGGTGGATGGTCCATAATTCCTGTGTAAAATACTGCATGGTGTTCCCCTGTGAAAGCCTCAGCATGGGCACAGAGGGGCTCAGTGAAAAGACAATGTTAGTGGTTATCAGGCCATAAGAAAAAGGGAAGGTGCACACAGTATCTAACTGGAAAGACAGTGACCTTATTCCAGTCCCATTTAATCACTGAATAAAATCACAAAGGTACAGGCAGTGATTACATCATATGAACAACTCTTGTTTGAGAATGTGTCTTTCTCAGATAAATGATTTTTGGTTATTTGTGTCTGGGCTTTTTTGTTGTTGTTGCTTGTTGTGTTTGTTTTCTTGAAAGTAAAACCTGTAGTGTGCTTTTACTTAAAATTAGTTATAATGACTAAATAATAATGGAAAATGGTGACTAAATTTCAAGAGATTATTCTTTTATGTGTTAATTGTGTATCTTATGAATGCTTATAAGTTAAAGGAAAGATTTTTCTTATATGTCTTACATATTTCTTATGTATGAAACATTTTTCTTATGGGTCACTGTACACATCTGAGTATAAGATAGGTGTAAGAAAAAGTACAGATAGATCATATAGATGAGGACAAGTTAAATGTTCTGCTTGTGCCATAGCATGTAAAGACATGCTAAAAAGTGGAAGGAAATAATGACCAACACAAATAACCCATTCTTTTTCTAAAACATTTATGCCTAATTACTTTTACACATACTCATTTGGGATGATAGTCTTATAAAGCTATAGGATTAATTCTTCATTATTTCTTCTTATGAAGAACATATGTAAATGCATTAGTGGAGAATTGTATGAAAAATATGGGTTAAGAATGGTGGTAGTATTCCTAAAGTCATACATTATTTATTAAGAGCTGCCTCTTGAATGCTGATCTGGTGTCAGCCTCAGGAGATGTATAGAAAATGGACTTGACTGGTATAGTCAGGCAATTGACTCTGCACTTCTCCCAAATTCTTACTTGCCCAAAACATTTTTTCTTGGAGACACCAAAGCTTTTCAGTTGGGTTTTTTCTCCAAGTTTATGCTCTTATGGATCCAATTTCTCCTGTTCTGCAGGGTTTTTCTTGGCAGGCAGTTGAGTGGTTGTACTTTGTTTCTATGTTGAGGGATCTTACCTGCTTGCTCCAAGTAGCCACTACCTTTTGTCCTTGGTGTTTTCTAAAGACTTTCAGGTTTCATTCTGTAACTTTGACTCTGCTTTCTGATGCCTAAGAAAAAAATCTACTACTGCAACCACTCTGTGCCCTCTCTGTCCCTGTAGTCAGGATCTTTTCCTTAGTTATTCTTAAAATACACTCCATGCTTTATCTGGGATTGGCAGGATCTACTTTTTTACTTCCAATTATTGGTTAACTCATTTGCACACATCCAGACCTAGAATTTGCTGTGTTGTAGTTTTCTCTAATGCTGTAAGGAGGTGACCTTCCTCTCACCAACCCTGCAACAGTGAGTACAGATATTATAAAAATGCTCAGATTATTCTGTTCAGCTGCAAGGAAAATGGAGGACTTTTAAAACTGTAATCTCTTTTTTCCCAATCCTTGCTTCTTTTTGTCATTCAGAAAGAACTCCAGAGCTCAGTTTCAGTTGGGAGCTTTGTAATAATGCAAAAATTTAATTCCTTATATCATCCAGCAACTAGTTCCTTTCAGTAGTAATATGAATGCAAAATTAGAGGGTTAATACAGAGGGTTATTATGACCATCCTAGTAGTGTAAGAGTACTGTTATTTTAAACTTGTTATATTTTAAGAGTGCTGTTATTTTTAAATTGTTTAGGCTTGTGGTCTCATTCATCAACAAGATACCTTGTTTACCATCAGCAGTTTTCTCTTTTGATGTCACTTTACCACTTCCAAGTAGAGTAAAACCAGCCCTTTTCATTCACTCAGAGAATGTTTTACACAGTAAACTCTTGAAATATGGGAATTTTGGATATGAAATATGCTTAGAATTTCAACAGGGTTCAATCTTCATTAAATCTGTTCTAGGTGAAATCTAATGTGATATATTCTTTCATGATTTGGCATCCTAAATCAAATGTTACTTATGCTGAAATCTGAAACTTTAAATCTTCTGTCAAATGTGACAGTAAATATATATAGATTTAGCCAGTAGTTTGGCAAATATTTGAACAGCTAGAATAAGAACTTTGAGGGTGAAAGTGGCAGTAGAATTACCCAGATTCAATAAGGAAAGATGCTGGAGGAACTTTTTTACTCATTTCTTGTAAGTGATTTTGTAAGGAGAACTTTTCCTCTGCCACTGCTATCCTTGATAGATCTGTTATAAAAGTTAAAACATTTATCAAAACTGCCACAGAATCTATGACCCATGGAAGAAGGACTATCAGACCTTAATTGCAATAGCTGTGTAATTTCAGAACTTTCCTTCCCTTGTTCACCTACTCTCTGACCTTTATGTCAGCTTCTAATTTCCTTCTGTAATTGACTCTTCTTTCTGGTGCAGGAAACTGTAGCAGCAAATGCATCTTCTTAGTGCAGAGGAAGATCCAAACAGTGCTGTAGAATGCCTATCAAATTTACTTTATAATCAGGCTTTTGGGGAAAGGAAAAGCAGGTAGTTTGAACAAGTTTCAGATGTAAAAGGAATTAGTTTCCCTAAATCTTCTTGTTGTGGGCTTTTTGTTTTTAGTACATAAAGTAAGGATTTAAAATACTACCTTGAAGCATGTGCTGAAGACAGCTGGTCCAGGAGTTGCTCATGTAAGCAGCACACACTAATGGAAGCACACTCTGAGTTTACTTTGCTCCAGGGGACAGCTAATCAATTGGGACAGGAAAGGAGGGGAATTGGAATTACGGCTGAGTGTACCCTGAAGAGTCTTAGCATCCCCATCCAAAGTGAGGTTTCTGCATCATGCGTGTTTCTGTATCTTTTCTATGTCCCAATACCTCTCTATTTTATTTCCTTGAAGAGAATTCAATTTCAGCACTGCCTGTCTCAGCTTTCCCTGTGTTTATTGACTGATACATGAGTGATTTGTGAATTTACTCATGAATGTCCTTATCTTACTGCTTAATCAACAACACCAACAGTAACAGGAAGCACACAAAACCCCCTGGGCTTAATTTCCAGGCTACTCCAGTAGGAAGCAATATTTAGATGAATCAAAGAATCTCTTAGTAAGGTTATGTTGTTGTCAGTCTGAACAATTGGATTCTGAGGAATTACGTACTTCTTTTACACTCTTAATGGTCGCAAACTTAAAAAATAAAACCAGTTCATCTTGTTCAAAATATAACAGACCCATCTGCAGCTTTACAGGACACAGAAGGAAGTACAATAACATGAAAAGAATAGTTGTAATTTTTCACATCCCATTTATTCCTGGGTTAGGGTAACAAAGTGTAATACAGGATATTTGCTGTAGACATTGTACTGCCTGGTTGTCCATAAACATTTTTTGCTGGCTGTGTCTTTTGTTGCCTGTTACTAAAATGTTTAGTACACTGGGCAGTAGAGGGCAAACCACACTCCTTTACCTGGGAAATCACAAAATCAATGTATCTGTATCATCTATTCAGAATTCAAGAACAAAACACTTCTGTTATTATGCATAGCTGTCAGTAGGGACTGAGTAGTCTGCATAAACAAAATGAATAAATCCAACCAAATTCAAATCTTATACTTAAAACAACCTCCAGCTTCCCCAGTGAAAAGTTTTGATCCTCCACAGCCAGGGGAGTGGCACAGAGAATGCATGTGTGTAGGGGAAAGCACAAGTCTGCAAATACTGTGTAGTCCTGTGGCACCCACTAAAGGCAGGATGTCATAATTTGCCTTAATTCTCTCAACTTTGTTTTCAAAAATAATCTTACAACAGCTGAAGGGTCAGCCCTTTGAAATTAGGAAAGAAGCAATTGTTTTTTAAAGTTTAGACAACATATAAACTTCATATCTACATCCCCTTCTAAAGGTTTACTAATTTGGTTCCCTCTAGGGATTGCCAGAACAAGCATGGCCTCCACGATTTAATCTTCAATATCTTTTGTGTCACATGCTATTTTTACCTCTTTGGGTCTCAGTGGGGATATGCATCCATCTAGAAAAAAATCTCCTTACCTTAACCTGTGTGTCTTGATTTCCCTTCCTTTCACAGGATTATTCAAGATCTCAGTTCGTAACATCCCTTTTGAAAGCAACTGCAGCTTAAAGAACAGCTCTTTTTGGAAATAAGGTATCCATCCTCAGTTTTTTTCTCATCAACTAGATCACTTCAAGACACCCCTTGGATATTAAGATAAGTGAAAAGTACATGTTTACAGAATTTCCCAAGTCAGTGAACATTTCACACTCTTCCATGACTGGCAAGGTAGACTCTTTTTTTCTGAGACAATATTTTTAGGAAAGAGCACATCCAAATAGGACTAAAAAAGCAGAATTTCCATCCACAGGACTTATCAATACAGCAATATACAAAATCAAGGCTGTGAACAGCTGCTGAGCCAAAGGTGTCATATGTACATGTATGTATGAAACTGGCATGCATGGCAATCCACTTTCCTTGGATTAAAACATTCTAATAATCAAGAACCACTAAGCACTGATTGGACTCTAGTAAAAATTTTCTAGAAACCTACAGCAATATCTAGTTTTTTTTATTTTATTGAGGACAATCCAGAGGTCTCTTGCTGTTAAAATGTTGTAATGCTGAACTAAATGAAGCTCTTAATTCCTTGAAAAGGCCAAAAGATTTCTTCCATATTTTGTGGGGTGCCTGATTTGCTTCAGGAAAAGGAGGCTCACATCCTAAAAATTTCATTATAAGCATGTTCACTTTTCATTTTTTTTTCAGAAAACAGTGGGTATGGAGAAGATAGGATATATTAAATTGTGAGAGATCTGGTACTTTTATTATGCATTATAGATTTGCCTCCTGGTAGTAACTCAGAGCAAAATTTTTACAAGGCCAGTGGCTCTTTGAAATCATATAATTATTTTCATTCCACTTTCCTCTTGCTACTCCTTACTGACTTCTCTCTCAACTACAACTAAAACAGAATATTGAAGGTACCTCTGGAATTCTAAAGGAAAAGAGTAATGACCATTCATTTTCTATGACAATGACAGAACTTTTTATTCCTGTCTCTAAAGTTTCAGATTTGCCACTTTAGAATTCACGGTGATGAAAGGTGGCTCAGGCCAAGTGCCAGAATGATTCCAAGCAGCTGACATGCAGAGAGGTGCTCCCTCCTGTGAATATAATTCACTCACAGGAAATAACTGCAGGTTTGTATAGAAGCAGTAACTAGATTAGCTTTGGTGGCTCAAGAGCTCAAAACCCACTTATCCCAGCCTTGTGCTGTCCTCCACATCAGCAAGTTCTCAAACAAGTGTCTTGGAAAGAGCAAGTAGACTGTTTTTCAAAGATGAGTGGGTTTAGTAACTACAGGATAACCAGAAAACAAAACTTTGCATTATTTAGATTGATTTGGAGACCTACTCATCATGTTTCCTCAGTGCAGTTGTTTGTGTACACCTGTACAGGCCACACATAAATAGTTCCAAGAGAAATGGATAAGATCAAGTTTTTGTGCCTATCAGCGTCTGTAAAGCAGTGACAGAAAACCAGGAGAGAAAAAAAAATGCTTAGATAAGATAAATGGATAAGGGAGCAAGAAATAACAGAAACTTAAATAGTAAATGTATTCTAAAAGTTGTAAAAAAGCATCAGGAGACACCGAAGGCCACTTCAGTGAGTTGGAAATGTGCATTCGCATGTAAAGTTGTGAGTCAAGTAAGGTAGAGCTGAAAGAACAGATTTGGTAAAAGCTCAGGTGGAAGGGGAAAAGGAGAAGAAATACATGACTAACACAGAATAGGATGCATATTTTTTCTGATATAATAATGCCTCTTTGGACTGAGTGAAAGGTAGGAATGGTAATTAGACATGGCTCGAGACATGCTGGGTAGGCTGAGCAGTGGGAAGAGGCAGAAGAGATTAGCTTCTCCAGGGAACACACAATGTGCACTGGTCTGGCTAGGAAGCCTTGTTCCTGCATCTCCCTTGTTTATAGTGCAGCTGCTCCCAGCTGTCAAAGAAAACTGTGCCGGTTTAGACACAA
>VZRX01022885.1:0-18708 GCA_013398075.1 Notiomystis cincta | reverse complement strand
CTTGCAGAATACTGTCTGTCACAGAGGAAAAAAATGCTTTGTTGTCACTGTGTGGGAATCAGCCTATGCTGACTTTTTAATGTCCTTTTTTTCCCAACCTGTTGTTCTAAATATTTGTATATATATATATAAAAATAAAACAACCAAAAGAGTATTCCTGTGTTAAGCAGAACTGTGATGCTTCCCCCACTGTTTGCAAGGTAGTATTTAAATTGCAAAGAATGATAGACATTATCATGAAGGAAATATACAGAGAAACATAAAGGCTTCCTTGCCTACACTTCTATTTTTTACACACCATAATAATAATAATTTAAAAAAATAATCAAACCCTTTTACCTTCAAACCAGACAGGTAAATGCATGCAATGGCAGCCTGCAAGTGGCTTAATCATGCACCAACAACTGTTCCACATGTTTGAGTTCAGAAATCATTGTCTTTTAGCCTAGACAAAAACACAATTGCTTGTGCATTTATAGTGCTCCTGAGCAAGTATTTCATCATGCACCTTTCCTTTGGAAAAGGCTGCCCAAAACTCTATATTTAGCCATCACAAACACACTAGTCTTAATCTTCTTGACATAAATGTAGAAGGCTGTCATCTCTTGAGAATCAGCTGTGATTCTGTCTCAATGTTTTTTCAAGTGATAAAGCAAAACTCCGGTGTCTTATCTAGCATTGAACTAACAGAGTGTTAGCCACATGGGGAAAAGGCTTTAAACATTCATTAATGTTTTAAAAAAGGGTCATGAAATGCAGTCAAATAACTGTGTCTGAGGTTAATTTATGTTTTCACAACTATATACAGCAGGGTGACTTGATAGTTTGTCTTCATGTTCTGGCTGTGAGAATAAATCTGGTGCTTCAGTTTGAAAGCAAAGTGTTAGAGAGCAACTAAAGCATGAAGGCAAAACCACAGCATTGAGTACTTCAAGCACCCCTGTCTCCAAAATAAGAAAAAATGCAATATATTGTGCAAATTTTCTATTTACTGTTGTAATGTTACAAGAAAAGGACATTACAAAATACTTCTCAGTTGACTGAGGAACTGGCATAGACTCCTTGAGACAAAAATTCCAGAGTGCAGTGGTGTAACACTCACACAATAGCTGATGAACTCAGATTTCTTGGATAATCCTTCTCCAGGTCACAGAGGGCCACCTCAGCACCTGGCTGTGTTTTTCCAGACACCATAAAATGCCTGGTTTGCTGGGGCACACCACACCTCAAACCAGGAGCTGCTACAAGGCACAACCAGCCCTGGCAAATCCCAGTTACAAGAACCTAAAATCCATGTGGGAAAGCAGCTTCTCTTCAAACACACACCTCAATTCACCCAGAGTTTTCTGAGGACATTTGGTTTTCAGAGAAAGGAATCTTCAGTTTGTCTTCAACTTGATCTTTCTCAACTTCAGACCTACCTGAAACAGTGCCTAAGCTCAAAATGGCCCTGAAGACACCACCAAACTTTGCCAACACCGTGGCAGATGCTCAGCAAGGCAGGGTACTTCGAGTGGGTAACTGCATTTTGGGGGGCAAACCCTTCTGTAGCTGTCAGTAGGACACAGGAGGTGCTGACAATGCCCATGAGTATCCAAGTGTCCTTTCTGGTATAACTTGAGAGCCAAGAAAATTGAAAATACGATCATTTGCAATGAGCAAAGGCAATAATGAAATGGCAAGTAAAATGGCAATGTTTAAACACCCCTTTTCATGAAATACTGATTTCCTCACAGAAATTTTCCAACTGTTTGATACACTTTTTTTTGCTTTTTTAAAAGAAATCTCAGATTCAGGAAAATATAATCCTTTTAAGTACATCACCACAGAACTATGACATGATAATTTATATGGAACATTAAGAAATACAGAAGTTATAATGGGTACTTCTCTCTACTTCCCTTGTCATCTGTTCTGTGAAGCTAGAAGACAGTAATTTTAAAAACCCATGAAGGTATATATGTCACCACTCAAAGAATAATAAACCTATGAGATCTTATGGAATGAATATCATTGAGACAAAAAATCAGCCCAATTCTTTAAAAGGGAACAGATGTTTATTTCAATAAAAAGAACTTCTAGAGATGCTGTAAGAAAGATTTGAAAAGTAAAGTTTTGGAAGGGATTTAATGCATTGTATCACAAGATATGGTAGGCACAAATATGAGTAAAGTGGCAGAAAGAAATATTTCCTGTGAAAGCAATTATCACAGTGTTTCTCATATCTTCTCCTAAAGTAACCAGCACTGGCCACTGGCAGAGAAAGATATTAAATTAGATTGATTTCTCTTCTGCTTTAGCACAGCAATTTCTTCATTTCATCTCCCTCACCCTTTCCAGTACTGAGGATTTAACTCAAAAACCATCTTGCTCACAAGGGCTAAGCAGTAAGGCTCCTGTTGCTCCTAGTTAAAGGATGTCACGAGTTCCTCAGGGTAGAACACTAACAAACTTTGAGTTTCAAAGAGAAACACATTAAAAATAATAAATCTGATATTAATAATGACAAATACTAGGGCAGTTGAGAATATTTTTCATTTTCTGATTTGTCATGTGATTAGCGGCTCATGTAGACTCTGAATTTGTCTGTGTTGTTTTCCAGGAATTCAAACTTTATCCTTCATAGCCCAGCATTTCTAAAAACTGTTTGTACAGCAGCCTGGTAAATTGGACTGGGGCACAGAGTTTATTGCTGCTGATTATTTTTCATGCTCACCTGGGCCATGTGAGTGCAGGGGCAGCAGGGGGATGTGGCCCAAGTGTGGCAGTGCTCTGCTAGGGATGGGGAAGGACAGGACTGTGCCTTTCCATGACAGATTTTCGGGGTGGTGGATCATGGATCAGATATTATCTGTGTCTCATGTTCATTAAAGTGTCTCTTCCTATGCATATCTAGGTGAAAAGCCAAATGCATTTGCCACTGAAGGACAAAAACATGTTTATCAGTATATTATCCCAGAAAGAGCTGAAAAACCCCAAAGACTGGCCAAAACAGGGAAGAAAACTGACAAAAGTCACAGCATGGAAAAATTATTTCCCTCCACATCACACTTGCAGTACTGATCCTGCAGAAAAATCACTTGAAATCTTGGGGAAGAAACAACATTCCTTTCCCACAGTTTTGATTCACAGGTTTCATTTCTCAGGACAGGGCTTTGAAAACAATTTCTTTTTGTTGTTGACAAAGCCACAGTAGAAATATGCCACTTGAACTTGGACAAAATAAACAACCCTCTTACTTCTGCACCCTTACATAACATTACAACTCAGGGTTATAACAATCAGACCTCGAATATTAGAAATTTCCTCAGCCCTGTATGCCCTGGGGGCTTCCTTTATATGAACCCTTTGTGTGGTTGAGTAGAGTAGCTGAAACATCTAAAATCACTCAGACCACAGAGAATAAAATTTTAATCTTTCAAAAGGTCAGTAAAGCAGAACAGGAGCCACTTACATTGCTAAAAATGCATTGTCTTTCAACACAGCACACCTTCTCAACAGCTGCTTTCCTCAGTCTTTGCTCTCTGCTTATTCAGCCCAAGAATTTTGCTGTGTGGGACATAATAGGTTTATTTTTATTTAGACCATATTTCAGAATTTGTGGGAAGCACTTCTTTTGAAAGTGAAACTTCTCCCCTCTTTCAATACATAAATATTTTTATTTACCGTAATTCTAGTAAAATACTTGATTTCTCTCCTGCCTCACAGCCAAATGACAACAGCATCCAAGCAAATGACTACTATGGGAAAATCTCAGGGAAACCCAGGGGACCACAGGCTCTCTGTCCAGTCTCACACACAGCCCTCCCTCAAGTGGTTCCCAACAGTCCTGCACCATCATTTACTGGAGATAAAATGATGTAGCCACACTGCCTGGCAGAATGCGTCTTCCCCCTCCCTATGCAGAGTTGCAATGAAGAAAATCTTAAAATAGAATTATTGTTGGGGTTTTTTTATGTATTTGATATGAGAATCTCTAATGCAAACAATGTTTTGTCAGTTTATAGTAAGCCTGATGGCAGTGAGGGCTTCCTTCTGTCCTGGAGATTCAGCATAAAGCTATTAAATGTCATCAGTAATGAAAATCAGAGAACTTTTGTTTACCACTTAAGATCAACACTTGTTAAGGGGGATATTTCTGTATGAAGGCAGCTGTGAAGTTATGTTTTAAAAAAGGTTTTGTTTTGACAGACTTCTATCTGATGATATATTGTTATATATGAGAACTTCTAGGCTGTCTCACACAAATATACCCTGCCAAGGTATGCAGTAACTTAAGTAAACTTTTAAGGAAAACTAAGCAGTTATCTGTACTGAAACCCAGAATTATAAAGTTTGTAAGATTTGTCTACATTCAAAAAAAGCTGTCCAAAAGAGTGCATAAAGAAGTTTGAAAAAGGCCTTCAAAGGAGCAAAGCTGACATGTGAATTTTGTCCTCAGATTTACACTGCCATTGTCAAATAAATCAGCTGCAATAAGATGCATACAAATGCATTTGCTAATTAGCAACTTCTTTTCCTCCCTAAGCTGCTTGCTTAAAAGCTGGGACACCCTTTAGGCACGAGCAAAGTAGGGGATTCACATTCCCATGGAAAAGTGTCTTTGCACTTGTAATGCCACAGAAGTAGAGCTGCTCTCCTGCTGCTTCTGCAATACAAAAGGCTTCACCCTCAGTTCAAAAACATCATTGTGTTCCCTGTTGTTGCAGGAATTACTTGAATAAGTAGAAACTACAGAAACCCAAGGAATTCTTCTGTGAGCCTTTTACTCCTCAGTTACCATACTACCTGACAAATGATTCCATGACTACTGAATCAGTATTTTAGATTTTTCTGGACAATGCAGGTTCTCATGATTGTTGGAAGCAGCAATGGGTGTGTCTAATCTGTGCTGAGCTCACATCCCTCAGGACAGTGCATGCAACTTGTATGACAATTTAACTTGAGAATTTAGACATGAGGGGAGAAGCACTGTGAGACCCCAAAGACCCCCAGGAGTGATTACAGCTGAACAGCCTCACCTTCAGTCCTAGGAAGGAATTTGCCTCCCATCCTAGTGGGAATCACTGCAGCTGGTTTTCCAGCTCCAAAACGTCTACTTACTTTCTAAAGATGTCATCCAATGTAATTTTACCAAAACAAATTTCCAATACCCCAGGTCTCAACATGAGAAAGCAGTTCTTCATTCAATTGTGCCTATTTGCCTTTTCTTTCTCTCTCTTTTTTTTTTTTTTTTTACAGTGTTTGGGGTCATATTTGGTTTCTACAGTGCATATTTCAGGCTAAATAAGTGGATAAACTATTTAGTGATAAGTAAGGCCAAATGGAGTATCTGATTAGCACCTGAGAAAGTGAAACTTTCTCATTTAAGAGCTTAAATTGAAGGGAACATTTGAAAAAATGGATCCTTTCTTAGCTAGAAATATTTTTATGACATTCTATATTTTGCATTACACACTAGGAATTTACATTGTCATCAAAGATATGTGTAGACTGTCTAGATAAAAGTCCTTTTCTGTGCAGGCATTTATTCTGTACAGTAAATTAAGTTAATCTACATGTCAGTTGCTATGCATTACAGAATAAATGCTTTTAAAACAGGGAAATGGTTGGGAGGGGTGTTGTATATTTGTTCTCTAACTTTTTAGTGCTTGGGAAAACATGACTTTAAGACTCACATTAAAATATCACTAATCTAATGCTCGCCTAAATAACGACCCATAAATTGATGCTGTCACAAAAACATTCCTATCTTTCTGGCTTTATAAGGAAAAAAACCAACAAACCCTTGACTTTTCTTGTGCTGTTTCCCAACAGACAGCTCAGCAGTGAGCCAGCACAGCACCACAGCCAGCAGCAGCTCAGGCAACTCCTTGGTCAGCGATTGTGAGGCAGCAGATAACACAACGAGGGGCTTGGAACTTCTTGGAAGTCAGTTCATCAGAGGAAAAGTGAAATTTAGGGAAAGACCTTGCCTGGAAGGCAGGGCAGTTGAGGGAAAGGCTCCATCCCCCAGCAGTGCTCAGCAAGGACAGCACAAGTGCAGTGAAATTTGGGGTTAGGTTTGGTTTGCCACTCTGACAGGCTGCAGAAAGAGACCAGTGGCAGCTATCCTTTAAAAGCTTATGTTTTCTGTTTAAACTGAGTGAGCAAATGGGCTCCAGAAAGTTTTCTTCATGATTCCTTAAGACTATAAAGAAAAAACAATCTTGTTTTCTTTTTAAAGTTTGCCAGGAATTTCCACTTGCATATTTTATCTGTTGAGTAAACTAATAAGGCCCTCTTGAAAGCTTTTTTTTATTCCACTAATGCTAGAACATTTCAACATTTAATAATTTTAAAATCACGAGTCACAATAGTTCACAGAATTACTTGAAATTAATAATACTACCTGCTGGTGAATTAGTGCTGTTAAATTAAAAACTGTGCTATGCCAGCCCTAGAAACCTGCCTCCTGCTTACATGGGAGCAGATAAGGAATTACTTCATTTAATCTAATTACAGTGCTGTAAAGGAAAAGAGAAATGAGTTCTAAATATTGCTAAAAGTGCCCTAAGCCTCCATTCTCAGATAGATGGAGACATACAGGAAACTGTGCTTTTATTACCTCAGATATAACTGGCTTATTGTCCTTTCACCTGGACTGTTCAAAATGTATTTATTAGAAAATTGCACCTACACCAATATAATATTTTAGAATAACAGCGGGTTTTTGTTTGTTTCTGATGTTTCTGTCATTTTAGCTCATCATTTAGCATTGTTATATCTTGCAATTCAGGCACAGCTCCCAGGGAAGGACTGTGATAAGATACATACTGTAAAGCTCTAGTTCAATTCTGGTTCTAGGCAGTTTTTGAACAATCTGCAAGCAATCCTTTAATGAAGAACAACAGTGGGACCTCTTCTTGCCAGTGGTTTGCTTTGGAGGGGAGCTGCATAACAAATCTGACTGCCTGTTCCTCACAGAAGACTCAACTTGTATCCCTTCTAGGCTTTTTTTTTAATAAAAATGTTTCCATTTCACCCAATCTTCTTTCCCATTGTGACCTTAGAGCTTGGATTTTTTTTTTACCTATTCCTAAATGTAGCATCTTAAAATGCAAGTCTGCTATCTGTGTGAGTCTAATTTAGGGTGCCAAAAGTATAATAAACCCCAACTTTGAAAGTTCAGTTTTCATAGCTCCAATATCTTCACCCAGCACCTTTTCATTGGGGTGAAATCTTGACAAACTACAGAATTCATCAGCTGCTCTGCAGCCTTAGTGGTCACTGCAATTACAGATGAGCTGCACTGATTTTCCAAGCAATGGGATAGAAACGTTTTTCCTTTCAAGATAATTGGAAGAGCAGCATCTCTCAGGTAATGTCAGTGGACTTGCACTTCCTGGCCCACAGATATCACTGGAAGCACACTTGCCAGTTCCCAAATTTCTTCCCTTGGATCAGGGGTAAAGGACCCTTTGTCCAAACCCCAGTGGTGTGCACAGAGTATGGGCATTGAAACTGCAGCTCCTAAATCAAAAGCTTAAAAAAAAATGAGTATTTTTATAGTTCAGAGCTATACAAAACCAAGACTATAAAAGGCACCTTGCTGATTTATTGCCATTTAATCTGGCCTATTTCTACTGAGAAAGAAATATCATCTCTCTGCAAATGTTTGTTCTTTATTTAGGAGCCAACATTCGAAGGAATGCTGGCTGAGCCTGACATACAGTTGCTATGCTGATTTCTTATCTACCAGCTACATCTTTTCTGGGCAAAAAACCTCCCCTTTTCTAATGTATAGGATACAGGTAGAATATTCATAAGCAGTCCTATTATTAAATTTTATAATATTACATAATATTGTATATTATTATATACAATCAATTCTCTCTTGTACACATCTTCTATAATTTTGATATCTTTACAGCTGATAAATGGGCTCAGGACTTCTCCAAAGTAGTGCTGTGATTTTGAGTCTCTGCACCAGCCATATTTGCATTCTTAAGCAGCTCTGAGTGCTTTTTCTGCTTTCTTGCTCCCTTTTATGGCTTCCTCACTTGCAGACTGTAGGCAAGTGCTCAGTTTTGTGCCCAGCATTCAATCTTGGTAGATACCAATACACACAGAGGGCATCTGTCATGGCTCCTCCACATAAATTACATCTAAATTGTGTGCAGATAGAACATAAATCATTCATTCAAAACCTCACAGCTGAATAACTGCATAGTTCCTGACAATAATATTGTCTCTTTGCTGGAAATTTAAAAACATATGTTCATATGTCACCCACACACAAAAGTTTACATTCAAGCCTGGACTGAGATATTTATCTGGAAACACAGTGGTGTTTGATGTGAATTTAGTTCAATACAGCATCAGTTTGGCTTGTAAGTACTCTAGATTTCACTGCCACTGCACAAAGGAATTTGTGGGAGCAGTGGACCACTAGGAGAAAGGCAGAGGGCACCACTGGTTTTAGTCTCATGAACAGGTATGAAGATCCCAGCTGATGGCTGGTCAAATTTGGCTTAAAGATCCAAACCCATTATCATTGCAAGAAACTTGATTAGATCTGAAATTCTTAAGCTCCAAATTTCATTTAACAACAATGCAGGTTTTCTGCTCCAATTCTTTTTCTACATTGATGCTCCACCAAAAAGACCCCTTCAGACAGTGCATTCTAAACAAGAGGTTTATTTTGCTTTCCATCTGCCACCTTTAGCAAAATCAAAAGAGAGCAAGGCCCTAAACCTTTGCACATAAATAGGCTTTGCTAAATCATCTCACTACTGAGGAACCACACCAATATCCATTACAATTATCAGCTCAGGCTTTAACACTGAAAAACTAAATGTGTCAACCTAGAGATGTAATCTAATATTATTACTGCTTGCATTCTTCCTCCCAGGTCCCTCACAGTCCTAAAAATGCCATTTCACGTGTAAAATTTTAATATGACAAAAATGCCTGTTTGATCTCCAGAATCAAAAATTACTTACTGTTCTCATTGTTTAATATGCTTCCCTAATGAATAAAAAAGAAATTTTAATTCAAGGACACAGTTCTAAAAAGCATTGTTGGATTTTTTCCCTCTTTTATTAACATTTTCCATTAAAGACAGGCCTGGTCTCTAGTTTTACAAGAGCTGTGTGCCACTCCACTGAGCCCACATCCTATTTGTGACTTAAGTACCTCTTTTTTTTTTATTTCTAAAGCTATCAACAATTATTAAACTCTGTGAGAATAAATCTCCTTATTAGCATGAAGATTAGAACATCTTAGGTGCAGAAAAATGTCAGCTGCTTGTCAGAAGTCATTTTGAGCGTGCTCTCTTGACCCATTCCCAATTTAAGAACCTGTTCCTGTGGAACAAGACAGATAATGAATGCAGCATGAAAACAGCCAGTAAATGAGCAATGCAAGAAATTTGTCTTTCTAATTGAAAGAGCATAAGCTAAAATTATAGCATATTAGCTAACTATCCAAAGTGCTAGAAATGTCATGAGGAATAAATAACTTCATCTTGGTGTGTCCTCCTCAGAGGAAGGGAGAACACTGCACTGCAGACTGAGCCAGAGGAAAAGAAAGAAGCAGAATGAGCTAAGGTCACTTTATTCCTAAGTGAGAAGCCTGCACAGGATGCTAATTTTGTTTGATTTGTTTTAAGCTTCCCTGAATCATCACACAGATAAAATCTTAATGATTCTTTCATTCAAACAGACTTAGGAGTATCAACTTGAATTCAGAGAATCTTCCATGAAGGAATTCTGCCACACTGCCATCTGCACAGTCCTGAGGACAAAACCACTTGGAATTCTGCAAAGGGATCTACTGGCTTTGGTTTTATTTCTAAGCTTCAGGAAGACATAAAAGTTGGGAATGAAAGGACTGTATTTTAACAGAATTTCAGTAATAGCAAATCTACTAATGGGGCAGAGTGTAAATATATTCATTAAATTTGGTAATGTCAAGTTGTTGTAGCAAGGGAAGATTTGGTGAATATGTTACTGTGCTGCAGGACTTTCTTGGAATAATCATGCTGCCATAAAAATGAATGGAATAACAGCACTTAAGTATACTTTTGAGAGAAAAGCTAAATAAAAACACTGATTACATCATATTTATTTATTGTTTAGGCTTTTCCTTCTTAAAACACCAGTCTAGAAATAGCTGTGCCTGATACTGTAAGGGAATAAGCCTTGCCACTTGCACCTTTTGTAAGGTTATACCTACCTCTGTATGTATAGGAAGAGAAAACACTATTAGAATGACTTCATAATGTGATTTAGGGGAGAAGATTTTGACTAGGGTTGCACTGAGGTCACAGCAGTGGTAGGAAGGTACTTCTGTCAAGAAGACATGCTGATAAAATTATCATTAAAGCCCTCAATCTGTTTCACCAGTTTTACAAGTGGGTGGCTCACTGTTCTCTGACAAAGTTTGCCAGGAAAGCTCCTCATTCTACCCTTAGGGACAACCCTCCAGTCTTGTCTTTTTCACATTTTAAATAGTCTTGGATTTTACATTTCTGACATTCCCTTTCTGAAATAGCTTCCCAGGCATTTGAGCATTGCTTTCACAGGGTTAGGAAATTTGAGAGGTGGGCATGTTTTCCACATGTATTCATACCAAGCCCTTATATAACTGAAGAAATGTTTTGTTCAATCCTAGAATAATCTTACATTGAACACAGTTATTTTTATTTTGAAGCTGCCAGCAAACCTGTAAAATCATTCATCCACACAGCAGAAGTGCTTTAGTGCCTTACCTCTTCCCTGCATCCCATTCATCTTCTGTGAGGCTGATAAACACCTCTCCTCTCAGAGAGATTATCAGATACTGCCAAAAACATCCCAGCATTCAGCCCAAACACAAAACACCAGGCAAAAAAAAAAAAAAAGAGTTCTGAGATATCAATTAAAAATGCCACTTTGTCTGACATTCTCAGCAGATACAGCTGCAAAGACACTGGAAAGAATTATGTCAAACTCTCTCCTGACAGCTCTGACAAGGCTGCCAGGGAGGAAGTAGCTTTTTTAAAACTTCTTGTGCAATAACTTCCTTCTTTGACCACAGCAGCTGAGGATGCTCAGAGGGATTCACCAGGCTGGACAACCACAGAAGTTCTGCCATCCTTTGTGTAGCACAGCTCCTGTTTGTCCCTCTCTGGAGACCTGAATTCAGCCTTAACATCCCAAAGGCATCAGACAAAGAGCTGTTCTTTCCTATTAAGATCCTTTCCTTGGCATTAGTTCTGCCACAGAGGCCATGTGATTTGTAGGGATGTCTGTCTGCACCCCTGACATCTTTCTCCACTGCCATCATATTTATTGTCAAGCCTCTGTGATAAAACTGCACAATACAAAGCATAATAAAATTAAATATGATTAAGGAAGTTGCACTCATGTGCAGAAATCAACATGTATTCTCCTTCAAATATGAATACAAAGAGCTGTTCTGCATTTGGTGCTATCTTATCTGAAGAAATAGTAGGATTCTTTCCCCTAGTACTTGAAAATTGGAAAAATATTAACAAAGACTTCAAATCCGAGACAGAACCTCTAAAACTTCACCACTCCTGGAAAAGTCATGGCTTTGACATTTCTGAGAGCACTGGTTAGATTTTTTCTTTTTCTATTGGGTCCCTCTTTCAGCTCACAGGAGTGGGACTAAGGACTTGTGTGTAACCCCCAGAGCTTCTGCTGCTATTTTAGTCTGTAAAATCAGCATCACCCCATCTAAAACACTATTTTTTGGTGCTTGTTTGGGATCTCAAACCTTTGTGACTGGAGTTTTACACCATTGCATCTACAGAGACTCCAGAAGAAATCTAGGAAATCACAGCCCTCCTCCCAGCAGCTGTGGAAGGGGTGTGCCATTTTCTCACGTGAAAAAACTACTACAAGTAGGTGCCACCTCACTCTGTTGAAAATACTGAACAAAGGCCTCTCTCCTTTAAATAAAAAAGGTGGTTTTTATTGTGTAGTGACAGTGCCATTACACATTCTGATATTTTTTTCCTGTACAAACTCCTTTACACTCATTGGAACTACACACAGCTTCTGTAACCAGTCACAAGCAATAGAACTGCCCCACTTGCAGTGATACAGGACCTTGTCAAATGAATTTAAGAGCTGCAGAGGGCACTGTCTGGGCCAAGCCCACCCTCCCAGGTATTACCAGAGCTTGTGATGAGAGAGGACTTCATTTTACAGAGATGATGCTTGATTTCCTTCAGTCACACTTAAAATGATGTGCATTTTATCTTTAAGTTGAGCACATTTCTTTGCATTAACTCAGATTAATGGGTACTTGTTTTGGGGAAATGTTTCAGATCCCTCAAAAGGAACAACTAGATTTTATTGTATTTTCCATTAACCACAAGACTTTTGGTAGCACACTGCATGTATATATTCAGTAGGGGAAACATAAAACTAGAAAACATTAATTCAACAAGTATTACATTATATTATAGAACATTAGTAAATGCAAAAAAAAAATCCCAAGGAAATAATGGGAAAGGAATAGCTAATGATAATTTCAGTACTCACACCACCATTAAGCAGAAACATATCAATAAGAAACTGCAACATAACTATTCATTTATGAAATACACTCAGTGTTTTAATGCTATAGTGAGCATATAGCAATTATCTTAGCAGTTAAGGTGAATTTCAGCTCTATTGAATATCCCTTAGTTAAAAATTGTCATTGGACCAGTTTTAAAGCAAACAATTAATACAACACCTAAACTTTCTGTGGTAGAGTTGCCAGGAGAGCTCCATACATGTTCCTTTTAGATAATACAGGCAGGTTTGAATTAATAATGCAGCCATTTCACAAAGGCTAGCACTCTACATGCACAGAATGCATTACATGCTGGAACTATGTAATTACAGGTGTTTTTACAGTTGTTTGTTTCATTTCTCAGATCACCATGGCACTTAGAGTAATGTAATTATTCACCTAATTATATAACATGGTTGTAATAAAGCATTTGGACTGCTCAGCAATGACAGCTGAGAATGTAGTTCAAACATGTGATAATATGTAAAAAATTGTCCTACAGGAAAGGAACTTCTCTCTTAATTTAAAAAGTTATCCACATCTTAATTATCATGAGATATTTGACAAAGGCATAATAGCTTAGTTGGATTAAGCAAAAGCCCAAACCAGATTTTTCCATTTTGAAATAATTTTGGGATTCTTTTTTCTGTCCTATTTTCATTTTTCAATGATGATCCTGATTTAGGGACTGACTCATTGCAGCTCAACCCCAGACACAGGGCTTGCTGATGGCAGAACTCCTCCAAGATATAGGAAATATTTGAACAGACCTCAACAAAGGTCTCCAAAGGTTCAGCATGGAGAGTTTTGTGCTGTACAGTTATTTTCATCTATCAGCTCACAATGCTATTTTCTCAGCTCTGCTGAGAAAGAAGATGTTAAACTGGGCAGAATGCCACTGTGATGTGACTGTACTGCTTCCCCTACTTGTGCTAACTTGTTTATTGCAATTTATTTACCCTTTAGACACCCCACAAAGCCTGTAGGAACAGGGTCTCTCTGTTACAGAACAGGCTTCTCCTTCCATTTAGTAGGAAGAAAGGCTGCTGGTCCTACCAAAGGTTTTGCTCTAATGGATATGAGCACATGATCCACCCAACCACAGAAACAGGCAGTATTAATTTGATTTAACTGCCCAAAGCAGCCTTCAGGGGAAGGCCACAGTGGTTAGCAGCTCTGTGTTTTCCTTTTGGTCCTTCCCCTGACTGCAGAACCTGCAGCTGTGATCCACCCTTCTCTCAACACATCCTTCTGAAAAGTACAGGGCAAGCACTAGACAAACTCTATTTTTGCTTGAGAGATCACTTCTAACACATCACCATGCAGGATTTGCTACCTGGAGACCTTTCTGTACCAGTGTTTGTCCTTGATCTATTAAGCTCCTTTTTGAAAGAAGGAAAAAAACCCAAACCCTTCCAGATGGCTTCTGCTTGCTGACCCACCTTCCCCTCCCTAAAATTTAGCACACATCTCACTAACAAGGATTCAAGCTGCAGCTCTGTGCACTGCACAGCCCTTTGGGTGGGGTGGTCAGGAGAGTGTGAACAGGGTGTGGAGCTCACGAGGATACTCCATGCATTCCAAGAGTTACTAAGCATTTTTATCATGACTAAATTGCAGTATCAGCTCCCTGTAGATGGTCCCAGCAGACTGAAAGCAGTGCAGTCCTGTGTTTGGACTGAAGTCGACCTCACTGGCCTGCCTCTACATGGTATTTTCCTGCCCTGTCTACTCTGTGTGTTTTGTTTCTTGCATTTCTTTGCAGAAAACAGAGGATTTACATGTCTCTTCTGCCAGTTCCCACCAGAACTTGCCATTTTAAAATGTTCATTGACCACAAGGCAAAGCAAACTCCCCTCAGCCCACTCAGCCACCCCTCTTCAGAGTTGACTTTTGTGCTGCTGCCACTGCAAGGCAGGTGTTTAATCAGAATCTGGTTAAAAATGGGAGAGCTTTGGGGTGACACTCAGAGCAGCAGAGCTCACAGGAGCCCTCAGCACCAGCCAGATAACTCTCAGTGAGCTCAGCAGGGCAGGGGGTGAGCAGGGTTAGGGTGGGAGGCATTTCCCCTGCCAAGGACAGGAAAAGAGATCAAACATCATAAGCACTGCACTGCAAACTCAACATAATCTCTGAATCCTAAGCATTGGCAACACCATCTGATGTAAGGAAAGCATTTTTCTGTCAGTGAACTCCAAAATACAAAGAATCACAATGACTTCTCGGGATTAACACAAATTTCCTTCCTCACAGAACTGTTTGGTTTGTCAGGGTGAGAAAGTGTAAGACACTGTCGACCAACAGGTGAATTATCCTGCATGAAAAAAAGGCTACTGGTTGGAAAAGTGAGATAAATTCAAATGAGACTTAATTCCTAGCAAAGCTCCAAGCTCTTGGATCTGCTCAAGAGAAAATATTTTGGCCAAAACCAATCTGAAAACAAAAAGAGAATACACATTTGGAATGCAGCACAATTGACTGATCCTGTGAATGTCTCACTTCTTTCAAGACTCCAAATCAAACTCTCACATTTTGGATGTCTGTCAAATGCATGTTAAAAATGCCTGTAAAGGGCTAAGCACATAGTGGTTTTTCATTCTGAAAACAAACAGAACTGAGACATTTACAACCTTATCTGTGAAAGGGAATTGCCAGCTGGGGAGAAGGATTTGAAACTTAGTGCAACAGCCTTCAAACAGAAAGGAAAACCAGAGCTCCCACCTCTGTACATGATTTCATAGGGTTGTCTTAATCTAAGCAAGAAAGGATTCTTCTTTCTAATTAAAAATATGTTCTGCATAATTGTGATAAATGGGAAATAAAGTGAAATTGAATGTGTTTAATCAAGTTAATCATTCACAAGAGAAATGCAAAGCTTCATATCAAAATGATGGGTTTCAATTCCATATCAGCTGTTTCTGATGATGATAAAATGTTCTATGGAATAAACCAACTATTCAAATACTTGGGAGGAAAAAAAAAATAAAAGAGGCATCATTCATTTCAAACTACCAAAAAACAGAGAAAAACTCGATTTTCTTGCGCTATAGGATGGGAGCTTTTCCTGGCTGGACACATTTTCCAGCATTCTTTGGCCCCAGCTTGGCAGAAGCAATTGTTTGTGTTCCTACTAAGCTCCAGGTCAGGCTGCATTAGAAAGCCAGAGATGAGCCCAGGCTTCACTCCCCAAAACACTGCTTGAGAAAGTCAATTTACAAGTGGGAAAGGAAAATGTGTTTATGGGCACCTGCACAAACACAGTAAGGCCTTTGATGGTATTCTGATTTCAGAGGAAAACAAACATAAGAAAATAACTTTTTCCTTCACAATCCTCTGCAAAATGCAATAGAGATACAAAAAATTTAAAAGAAGAAGTATCTCCTGACATTTTAGGGAAAATTACTTTTATCTAGAACTGGAAACCACAAACATTCAACCAAAAACTGGACAGGCAATCCAGATCCTATTCTCCCATTTAGAACTGGGAAAAAACCCTGAAAATAAAGTGGCAACTAAATATGTGGCAGACATACTTCTAAACAGGCAAATAATGCTTCCAAGACTCTCACAGGAGGGCAGGGGGAAAACCTGCACAGCAGAAACCTGACCCTGAGTTTCCTGCATCCCAGATGACTGTTTAATATAAAACCTCTCACTCATAACATATTTTAAGCTTTTTTTTTTAAATCTAACCTTTGAAAACTGATTTCCCAAATTAAAGATTTCCATGGGAAGGTTTCCAAGAAAGCTGCCCTAGAAATTGAACTTTATACCTTTATACATGCATGCACACACAGGAGCACAAGGGAACAGCTTCCATAAGACCAAGAGGCTGAGCAGAACTTTCTGCCACAGGGAAAAGCTGCACTGCCCATTCTCCAAAGCTCCTGAGAAGCTGCTGTCAGCTCAGATGTGATACTGACAGCAATGGGGACAAGCCACCAGGATTATCAAAGCTGCCATTGATGAGAGGAACCCACAAGTTTGACCTACCAAGGTGTTTTCCTGGGGTTCATTAATGCCAGGAAAAAGTCGTGGTTCAGCATCACCCAAAATCATCTGTACCATAAGAGGAAGCCTTAAAGGAAAGCTTAATTTAGGGAAAATAAAAGATTAGCTTCTTGTTTGCCATGTTGGAAGGATAAATCACTGTCTCAGAAGCTAAAAGCCAGTCAAGTAATTAAAAAAGGGGGCAGAAATCAAGAGATGTCTGAGTGTTTCAGTGTGGCTTGGAGCACCTGATGTGGGAGACAGCCCCACAGGTCACAGCCCTGCCCCTGGTCAGGATCCAGGCCCCCTTAGATGGGACTCACAGAGCTTTCCAAGGAGACAAAGTCAATCCTGCACTAAGCAGTGACTGCTGCCATCACAGCAAGGCTTTAAGGAAAGAGCCTTCATCCATTTCTGCTGTAGATGGCATTGATCTTGCAATTTTTTTTTCCTTAAAAAAGCATTTTTAATGGAAACTGTAACAAATCCATAGGTGCGAAATACAGCTTGATACCATTATTTTTGCTAGTGTGAAATTCCCCATTTGTCCCCTCTAAAAATAACATGTTTCTGTACATTTGCCAGAATTTATTTTGGTGTAAGGTTGTGCAGTTCAATTGGTAGGTCCATCTGGCTCCAGGACAACACTTTTAGTACAAATTTCATAGGGGAAAGTCAAAACCACAGCAAATTGTTGTTGTCCAGAAGGAAGCAGCCCATCTGCTCTTCTCAGGATGAGAATATGATGTCACCTGCATGCAGGGACACATGGACAGAGGGGACTAAGGAAAAGCACCTTCCACTATATAGAGAGATGCACATTAAAGTGGGAAGGTTAAAACTTGGACTCTGGCACAGGCAAGATAAAACTGGTGGCAGAACTGAGATGAAGAATATTTTACATGGCCCATGAGTGTCCTGTTATGTACTAAGAAAGCATCACTTCAGAAAAGACACTGGTGTGTCTCTTCATGGAATATCAAGATTTTTCACTTTGATTCCATACACATGTCCTTAAAAAAAATATTCTAAAATATTTAGCTAATTAGAAGAATAGTTTTAGCATTTATCTGGAGTGTTTCCTGGTTCGTGTGTATAGTTTCAGATGGGAAAAAAACCTCCATTACAATTTCATGTGAGCTCAGAAAGAAAAAAAAGGTAAACTAATACAAGAGGAATGTTGTATTTATAAAACTAATAAAGTAAAAAAATCCTTGACAAGAGAAATGGAGCACAAACAGTATTTTCTGTTTAACTGGGATGTAACAGGTTAAAAGCCAAAATGGAATTTCCTTTGCACAACAGGAAATTTTCTTCTCTTCAATTTACCCATTTCTAATATATTCTAGGCAGAGCAGAAAAGAGTTGAAAGTTTCTGACAATATATTCCAAATAAGATGATCTTGCTTCACACTGAGAAATATAAGAATATTTTTCACTACTGAATGAGTTACAGAGGTTGTTTTTAGAGATGTTTAAGATGCTGTCACTCCCTCACTTTGGGGGAAACTGAGTATTATTCTCAAGATGAGTAACAAAAAATTTATTAGGGATTTCCCTGTTAGCAGAAGCTGAGCATTCAAGAACTTAAGACCAGGGAAAACCATCCACAGTGCCAACACTACAAAAGGTAGATTCCACAACATTTCCAGTTAGTTGCAAACCTAGAACAAATGCCCTTTTAGAGATCCAAATCAAATTCAAAATCATGCTCAACTGAAAACCACTGTGGACTCACAGCCCAGTTTGACAAAAGGAAAGGGCAGCACCACAGAAGAGCTCCCACTGCCCAGAGCTGTGCAGAGCAGGACAGAAGAGCACAAAGCAGCTCATATAATTCAAATAACCTGAGAGCCAGGGTCAGACCTCCCAGCCACACCCCAGTCAGCCCCAGCCCTCCCTGAGCTCCCCTCAAGCCCAGGCACTGATCTGTGGGAAACCACAGCTGTAAAGCCACAGTGGCCCAGAAATCCCTAAACCAGACTATTTGCTTAACAGTTTGTAAGCACCTGGCAAATAGCAGGTAATAAAGCAGCAATAAAATTGCTGAAAACAGGCCATGTTGAGCTATTTTAGTTTCCTTGGCAGGGTAAGTGACCTGGCAGACGTGGGACAGCAGCAGTTGTGATGTGTCCTGAATTCAAGAGGGTGTCCTGGGTTGCATTG
>VZRX01022883.1:9968-21250 GCA_013398075.1 Notiomystis cincta | reverse complement strand
AATTTGTTCTGAATACATTTGAATAGAACACATTTTCAAATATAAAATAATAATAATTCTTTGTTGCTTTTGATGATAATAAACAAGTTCAGAGAAAGAACATACACAATGGCCCAAAAATACTTCTGGATTGCCTCAGGAGAGTGGAGGGTCACAGTAAGACATTAATAAATGTTCATGTGTTTTATCAAATTTAATAGTTATTTTTTCTCTTGAAAATGCAGAAGGAGTGTTAATAATACAGAAATATGAGAGAACAAGTAATGAATTTTCCATGCCTTTCATGTTCTTCACCCTGATTTTTTTTTTCATGTGTAAATAAATTTAGTAACATCTCTAAATATAATGCTCCTTTAATCCAGCTGCTGAACAAATCTCATGATTATGTACTCCTGAGAAAGAAACACAGAATTCCAGAATATCCTGACTTAAAGGGACCCACAAGGATCGTGGCTCTGCACAGGACCACCCTAGGAGTCACACCCTGTGCCTGAGAGCACTGTCCAAACTCTTCCTGAGCTCTGCCAGGCTGGTGCTGTGACCACTGCCCTGAGGAGCTGCTCCAGGGCCCAGCCACCCTCTGGGTGGAGAACCTTTTCCTGATATCCAACATAAACCCCCCCTGACACAGCTTCAGGCCATTCCCTCAGGTCCTGTCACTGTCACCACAGAGAAGAGATCAGTGCCTGCCCCTGCTCTTCCCCTCACAAGGAAGCTGTAACTGCAGTGAGGTCTCCCCTCAGACTCCTCCAGAATACACACGGCAAGTGACCCATGTATCCTGTTCAGGTACAGCTAAACTTGTACGTTAACATGAGAAGTTGCATTTTTTCACTTGGGTAGAAGGAGGTTGAAAGTACTGTTTAGGAATGCAACAACCCCGTGTATTTTCCAAATCCAGTTGCAAAGCTGCAAAACTAGGAGAAATCTATACCACAACACAGTAACTCAAAAGCCAACTCAAAACAAGTAAGGACTCCTCACAGGTTACAGCTGCTTCTCCAGTCTATAAAAACACACTTCATAGTGACTAAATTTATTCTGTTTCTAGATGTGCTAAACCTCAGTCTTAGCCCAGATGTAACTTGACACCTGTGATGTAACTGAGGCATGCTAGAGAATGTCAAAGAATGCATTGTGCAAAGCTATCTTCAACTTGAAACATATGTTTTACTACGAGATTCAGATTTCTCCTCTATTAGGAAATGATTTAATTTTTAAAATATTAGAAGCATACCAAATAACCACCTCAACCCACACCAGCAGAGCCGCTCCCAGGATACCTTATAAGATGGAGGAAAGATCTCCAAGATAGGAGAAAGGTGACAGGAGGAAGATGCTTACAGTAAGCAGGTTTTTAGGAGAAACTTTTTTCAGTAGCATGAATGGTATGTATACAGCAAGAAACAGCTATTTAATATTCTGCTTTCCATGTACACAAGTCCTCAGATGGTTTTTAAATTTAGAGTTTATTTGCATCTGATGCCATGACCCTTATGACCACATCTCTCACCAATATATATGATGTTTTTACACGTAGAACTCTTTCCCACACTCCCCTTCAGGATTACAAGCTATTTGATTATGCTGGTTCTTTTTCACAGGTAAGTCATGCCATAGAAATGTCCTCTCATCTCCTCTCTTCCTCCTGTTTCTCCAGGGCAGGTTTTTCCCCTCAAAATTTCTAGGTAATTCTACAGAAATGATCTCATTTCTCTGTGACACTTAAATCTGTATTTTAATGATAATTCTTAATATAAAAGAACTACACTGCCAAAAAGTACTCAGAATAATGCATGTGTATATTAAACTGTATCTACAGCTACCATAGAACAGTTATTAGCCTTGTGTGAAATAGCACTAGACAACATAGGTTTTACTGCTATCAATAAAATTTCTTATTCATTACATGATACAGCAGAGGCCATCATTTTTAACTAGCCTGACTTTCTGCAGTGTTGAGACAGCTGTTGTGGATAAGATCAAATACAAAGCTTTCCTGAATATTTCAGGCATTTTCTTTGGCCCTTTTTTGTCCTTTTTAGAATAAGGATGACAAGTTTATCTGTAAAACAGATATTATGCTTAGTAACATTGTACTGTCAGCATATGATTAAAAACAGGAGATTACACTCTCTAGCACTTCCATAAAAGGCTTTAATTCCTAAGTCTAGTAATATATAAGGTTTAAGCTTCCTGAACAGTTCACAAAAAATATAGTAAATGGGAAAAACTCTCCAAACTTTTAGTTGTGCTGTACTGCATACTCATGTCAAAATTACTGTTAAACTAGAGGGGAAGAAAGGATATTATATACAGCACAGACTGACATCTGTTTGTTGATGACTGCATCAGTGACTTACTTCAGTGTTACTGGTTAAGACTCTCTAGTTTGGTTTTGACTGGTTGACAGAAAACCTTCAAACTGACAGTATTGAACATTTCTATTAAGAATAGTGATGATCTCTCATGCCTCTCTTGTAACAGCATACACCAAGCTGCAGAAGCTCCTTCTTAGCTGCATATATGTGAATACTTTTAATGAGAAAACATTGTGGAACATGAAGTGAAGACAAAACTGACAAGTTATGCAAACTCTAGCTTGGATTACAGAGAGGAAGAATCATAGATTTTTGCTGGATTGTAGCATGGAGGACTTTGCTAAATTTTAGCTCTCACTAAGATTGTAAGTCTAACTTGGCACACAACATAAGGTCTTTAAATGCAAAATTTTAGTTCACAAGACTGTTTTTCAGTACTCTCAGAGAACCTGGTAATGTATGATATGTACAATCAATATGTACAAAATGTACAATCTTCCCAGTTGCATTCTTACCTGGATAAGTTAATTTTAAAGTATTTTATATTTCATATATCCTCATTGAAGCCTTCTTTATCTGGATAGCTACAAAAAGTTGCTTATAATGGAAGGAACAAGGTAAGGAATGTTTGGAGTGTGGCAAGAAAAAAGTAATACAGCACATATCTGGATTATCGTATTTCAAAGAACATAAATAAACAGACAAAGCCTAGAAATACCTTAATCCAATAATTATAGAACTGTTTTCATTAATATTTATGCTTCTAAAATGCATTCTGATAATCCTGAAGATGCTGTGTTCAAGCTACTTAGCATTTATGGTTTATTATTACATATATTTATGTTTTAAACTTTTAATTTCTTCTTATTTCACAAAAGCCAACACTATTGTAACTATGCTATTCATGATCACAGCCCTTTGAGCCTATCTATCAACCTCTGAAACCTTTACTTTAGAAAACACACTGACATTAGGAAGAGAACATGTAAAGTCAAAGGTAATTCTGAATTATTTTCTTGTCAAGCTTTACATTTAAACTTTACTGTCAAAATAACTGTAAAATTTAAAGACTATATTTAAGTATAATTAGATGGCTACCATTGTGAAGGTGCTTTGCATTTTTTTCCTTTAGACTGGTTAAAGTCAAACGCATATTTTAAAAAAAAAATACTGCATTTGTGAGCTGAGGATGGGTAAATAAAGTTTATTCCCTACACTGATAAGTAGTATAAGCTAAGATGTGCAAAACACCAAGACATAACACTAAGAAGATAGCTTCTAACAGACTTGAGAACAGACCCATGGTAACTTTATTCATCCTTCCTCTCATCTAGGTTCCTCTTTCTTTCTCATACAATCCCAATACATCTCATTAAGTTCAGAATCAAAATGAAGGTTGAGCGGAGTTGCTTTCTCAAAAGACCAGTAAAAAAATTTATCAGGGCAAAGGGTGAAATGAAAAGTCATGCATTTCCAGCTGCATCTTCAGTGCATATATCAGCATATATCAGCTGCTTTCCTCAGCTTGGTGGTCATGCTCAAAAAGAGCACTTCATGTTGTTCCTACTGTCCCACATGACAGCTGTTATCCATGCAGTGAGAAAGCAGAAGACATTAGAAGAAGGTTTGGTATCTAAAACATTTGGACATTTCCAGGCTTTTAGAAACTTCAAAATTTTAGGGTTTTTGTGTACAAAATGAAGGCTTTCATATCATCATATTTTAAAATTAATCACAAAGCCAGTAAAGAAGACCTTGATTTTTTTGTTGTTTCTTTTTCTGTCATCTGTACCTCAAAGCTTTATGTTGGGAAGATTCATGAATAGAATGAAAGCGGTTGTTTGCAGAGCAGTCAAAAAACATTAATTTGTAAACTGCTGACAGTTTTTACAACTGTTGTTGCCAAACAGCTGTTACAGAGAAACAAAGAAAGTCCTGTAGGGGCAAAAAGCTCCAGTAATTACTACTGCTCTTAAAACTGTACTATTTTGCAATGTCAAAAGAAAAAATACACAGTAAATAGTTTTCCTTTGCTGCTGGTTTTGGTTTTTTGGTTGGTTGGTTGGTTTCTTGATTGCCTGGTTTTTTGAAGGTTTTTTTGGAAGTGCTTCACTTGCACTCCTGGATACTGACATCTCTGGCAAGAAGAAACACAAGACACTCATACTTAGCATAGTACTGATGCATATCAAATATCCAGAACAGGTTTATCTGATGTGGGAACAGAGATCAACGATTCACAAGAAAATGTAGTAATTATTTAACGATGATTGTTATGCAGGAGAGACACTTTTTCTTTCTTTCTGTAAACGATGGGAATAACTTTATTGTTAGGAAAAGTAGGGAACATCATCAATTCACCTGATATTAAAAGCCCCAGAAGGCCGAGAAGAAGTCTGATTTATAACCATTTACAAATCGTTCAGATCTCATTCCTGTGACATATATTTGATATATGCATGCTATACATACACTTGAAATTTATTACTCAGTGCCACCAAGCAAAGCATACACTTCCTATAGTTTCACAACTTAGTTTCCATAGCTGCACTCCCTGAGAGCAGTAACATTGCACATCACATTTGAGATTGATGAATTAAGAAGCCTTGTTCAATTTAAGATCATATCTGTATTAGGCCAGGTAATTTTCTCTTTCAGCATTAGTCTGTACTCCTTAGAAGCTCTCTAGAAATAACACCAGATCATTGAAATTTTTTAGAACAAATAGTTACTTTCTTCTTTTTTTAATAAATATATGTATTTATTGTGTATGAATCGACGACACACGCATTCCAGAAAATTCATGATACTAGAAAACCTGATCACAGATGTGTTCTATGCCAAAACCAGTAAGACTCAGTGTTGTACTGATCCTCTGCACTGCTGTTGTTTTCACCTCCTTTTCACTTATGATATTTGGATTAATTTTTATTCAGAATTTGTATTCTATCCTCAGGTCTTTTTCATCTTGACTCTTTCTTCATCTCCTTTCAATTTAAGCCGATTCATTCTTCCTCTTTGATGTGTTATTGTCTCCCAGGACACTGACTCTGCACAAGAATTGTTCCTAAGGAGGTTAACAAACTAGGCAACACCCAAATTGATGGATGTGAGTAACTAGACAGAGCAAAATGTATGATATTTAATAGACTTCTCCTCCTGCTTGCAATCAAATAAAGCAGAAAGTCAGACAATATATAACAAAAGAGACTCATTTCACGTACTAGTTTGAAACAAATTATCTTCTGCATGTAAATAAAACCATTTTTGTTATTTACATTACTAAATGCAGGGACCATTTTTCCTATGGTAAATGAAAGCATAATTTAATTAATATTTTAAAAATTCTACCCTTCACACTGAGAAAAACAAATACTGCTTTTATCAGCATGAACTACCTTTAGAAGTTCCACATCTCTTTCAATTCTAATTTCATCTGCAATGATTACCAGCTCTAAACTGCTCTCTGTATGTAGGCTTAGGTTTCTCATATAAAAACACTCGAAACACAAAGCCCACCATCACTTAGCTTCTAACAAGAAAAATCTAAACTTTTGTTTGTTTCACCAATAGCCCTTGTAACTAGCTCATTTCTGTGATGTTCTACGTGGCTGTACTTCAGTCTCATAATTTTCTCTAAATCTTTTAATCATCTTCTGCTGTTTCCTGCTATGTTGGTTTTTTTCCCTCCATATGCTGCAGAGCAAGCTCCCTGTCCTTAATGAGAGACAAAACCAGCTATGTCAGAAGTCTTTACAGCTTCATACTATCTAAAACATTTCAAAATAATTACACAGATAAGGTATATTAACAAAATACAGACAGTGTAATAAACTCTTGCTTTATGTTGACTTTCAATAGTCAGCTAGGACAAGTCAGAAATACAAAATTTAGCACCAGTGACTAAGTACCAAAATTTTAGTATAATTTAAGGACTCAAAGGTCTAACACTTTAATTTAATATATTCCACCAAACCAGAACCTGATGCTGCATAACAAAGATATTACAGGTAATTTTGAAGATCAGCATCACTGAAACCAGTATGGTTAGACCTACATCTTTTTGACCCAGAGGGTACAATGTAGTTTGATTCTGGACTATCAGATTATCATTTTAACTACAATTTTAGCTAATTTCTTCTCAGTTTCAATCAATACAAAAATTTAGTGGAACCACAATAAATAGAAAAACGGGGATTAAGTAATCCAGATCAGTTTGGCATCTCTCCATTGAAATGTCGTAAGAACATACTTTTGGTTCACATGAATTCTAGTAACATTTGTCTCCAAAGATCACTGTAAAAGAGATTCTTTCATCTCAACATTATGAAAAAATAATGTGTATTCCTCCAAGAACAGTTGTATTCTTCCACAGACCTTAGCAAGGTAATGGGCAATTGAATGGACAGGTAACAATACCCAGATCAAAAGCTCTCTGTATTTACCTAATATTTCTGATACTAAAATCAAAATAGAAACAACAGCTAGCACAACTGAAATTCGACAAAATGCAGGAGGCAGGCAGGGGCCTGCTATTTGCTGTAAAACACAAAGCTACTATGTGTTATTTTTCCAGTTATGTGACAGCAGTGCTTGTCTAAAACTAGACGGGAACAGGAGAAAAGAGACAAAAAAAACTAGTGCAATAAAGTCTTTGCTAATACTTTGAAAGTATCCAGTTCATCTTTAGAAAAAGTCAATTCAGTGTCACAAGAAAGTTGTCATCACAACTGAACAGCAACCATTTTACCAGGAGAAACACTTATTCTCCAGAAAAAAAAAAAATCAAGCTTGGGTGACTTCCAAGAGCCTTGAAAACCTTGGCAGCTAAACATTTGGCATCTGAGGTCTTGGCAATGGTTAATCAGCCCTTGAAGTTATGGCGTGCTGCCATTTCCCAGCTCTTGGACAAGATGAACAATTTGGATTGTGTTGTGGGAACACCAAGATCATAAAATTTATTTAGGCAGAAAGGATGTTTTTTGGACTTATGGACACCTTTCCAAGTGCTTATTTCATTTGAGAATAGCTATTCCAGGTCCAGGTACAGTAATAAAACCTAAAAATCTCTTACACAGTTTTTAAAATGGTGGTAAGAGTGGAATTGGACAGATGGAACAAAGACAAAGCTGGCAGAAATCTGAGCATATTTCTTTATGATTATTTTAAATAATACTGAGAACACATACCAAGAAAAGACTGGGCAAGGACACAAAGAAGGAGATAAAGACTGGCAGAGGCTCACAGTAATACTGTTAAATAATAAATGCATGCTGCTAGTCACAGAATGTCATATTTTTCAATAAATCAGAAGATGGGCTGGACAAAAGGGTTTCTGAGTGTCTGTCATTGTATCTAAGAACTGTGTCTGTATTTTTCTTTATTCGGAAGTACATGAAGACTTTTTGCAAGCAAAGCATTGTAATTCTATTGTGTAAGACAAGAAAAATGTCCTTTTGATTATGAGTGCTTTTTGTATTGTCCAGTGATAGCTCATTAATTTTTTCTTATTAGAGTACATTGGTGGATTATGAGTCACCCTGTAACTGTAGGTAGATCTGTATCTACCAATTTATCATCTGCACTTTTAAATTTTTTTTTAAATTATTATTTTTGTATTAAATAGTACTGAGACTGCACCAGAGTTCTCCTTCTTGGAAAGTGGCAAAAGAGTCAGTCCTGTTCAATTCCAGGGATTTACCTTCTGCAAGATCTATTAATTGTATGTAATCTCATGGGAGAACATTAAAACCATCAGGATGATGGAGCACACTTCAGAGGTAACTAATCTCCACAGCAAACAGGTACAGAATGTCCTGAGCTGCAGGGGATCCACACAGACTATCAAGCCCAGTTCTGGCCCTGGACAGGACTATCAAAAGAATCACAATGTGTGTCTGAGAGTGTTGTCCAAATACCTCTTGAACAACAGGTAGGACCAACACTTGGATATTAGGAGCTGTAGAAGCTCTTCCTCAGCTTTATGAACACAGGCTGAGAGAGTTGGGTCTTCTCATCCTGGAGAAAAGAACACTCCAGGAAGCCTTTACCACACCTGTCAGCACATAAAGGGGTTTTACAAGAAGGCTGGAGAGGGACTTTACACAAAGGCATGTGGTGATAGGACAAAGCCTTAAGCAAAGGACAACTGGTTTAAATAAGATATTAGGAAGAAATTCTTTACTGTAAGCATGGTGAGGCACTGCAGCAGGTCTCCCAGAGAAGCTGTAGCTGTCCCATCCCTGGGGTTTTCAAGACCAGGCTGGATGAGGCTCTGAGCAGCCTGGTCTAGTGGATAATTCCATTCCCAAGGCATGGGGGTTGGAGCTAGATCTTTAATTCCCTTCCAAGATTAACTATTTTATTGGTTTTTTGGTCTCACTTATGGATTTAACAGCATGCAATGGGTGCTTTCATCTTCCTCCTGTGAAACACTGTGGACATAACTCACACCATACATGCAGAAGTGACTCTCATATTTCATGCTATCAACATCTATGTAGCTGGCTATAAAGCATATTGGCTTTATGCTGCGTTCAGATTTCTAAAGATAAATCTTGAAGGCAATCTGAAGTATAACTTAAATTTTTTGAGTGTGAAGAACATGAAAAAACCTAGGCAGAAACATTGATTAACAAAGTTTAAAACAGATTAGGACATATGAAGCATTCTGTACAGTAAGAGGAAAGGAATAGGATACTGGGTTATTGCCAGATGACCACATTTAACTCTGCTTGGTATGAAAAGACTCTCTTGCATGAAGCAGAAACACAAGAGTCCATCCAAAGCAAGACGTAAAAATAATTTCCACTAAAAGTTTAAAACATGGTAACGAAGATTTTAAAACTCACCCTTTAATGCCCTGGGGAAATGTTCCTCCACTAAATAATTCTATAGACCTTCATCTAAGCACTTACCAAGATATTTGACCCAAATCCCAAGTTCCTGTGAGTATTTGCTGTTTAACAGAATGGCCTGCCAAGATTCTGGTTTCTGTTAATTACTCAGAAAATACAGCAGACCTCATCAAAGAAACCATCGGATAGGATGACACGTGTTCAACGGTGACTTTCACTGTGGTTATTTTCTATATGGCTGTGGATATCAGTCTGTTATTCTACTTTTCATACAGAAACAGAATAAATGGAGAGAATATTCACAACAACAAAGGAAGTCGAAATAAGTGCAAAACATTTTTTCTCTGTTACTCTAAGTTAGATAAACTAAAGGTGTGGCAATCATTATAAAATACACTAATTCCAGAACTTTACAAAATGCTGAACTTCAGTCAGCAAATTTTCTGTCTTATCTGATATGGTAGTGCCTTCTTATGAATTTAGCCATATTTTCAAAATAAAAAAATCTAAAGCTGTGCTGGTGATACACAGCTCAGCACATTTAAAAAAAAAAAAATGTTTTAAATGTTTGAATGTACTGACTTTTATACTGTCATACAGAGACCAGGAATGATCAAGTCGGAAGAGGAAAGTCTAAACACTGTTCTCTTTTTCATGTTATGCAATGCTTCAAAATTAAGTAAAAGCATTCCTGCCACTGAAGATGCAGTCTTTACTCTCTGATTACAGAGGCAAACTTGGACCAGCTGTTTAGTGATTCTTCATTTCTTGAAATACTCATATTTAATGTCTTTTCTGAAGTGACAGTATAATTTACCCAACCTCCTCCTTTTCTTCCTTCTCTTCCCCACAACATTTAAATATCAAAAGAGGAAACTAATTTTAAGAATTTACCTAGTTACAAACTAGCAAGCTAGGAGATACACATTTTGAAAAACAGCAGTATCTTTCAGAACCGACTACCACCTTCAAGGCTGCACATTTCACACAATATTTTAGGCAAAACTAAGTACTAGGATCTGTGAAAGTATCTTGTGCAGTATGAGAATGCGAGCTAGTCTTACACCATTGTTACATTGTTTTGAAGCCTCTTTCAAAGGAGACTTCTTTTGTAAAGGAAACGTAGGGAAAAAGATCTGTAAAACATGAATACTCTCTGACTCACTCTCTCCCATATGGGTAACTTACACCACTGAATTGTGTACACTTATCTCACAATGGCTTTAAAAAAGTGCTTCTTAATTGATGAGCTTTTTTGGATGGCAGCAATTAAAGAAATATATGACTAAAAATGCAAATCTGCACACAAAAATGCAAGTATCAGTATTCATAATATAGTATATTTGGACTTCACTAGGGGAATTTCTTTAAATGTAAAAGAATTGTTGTTCTGTAGCTTTCTCTCTAAGCTTTTTGTCTCTCAAGATAGTGTGGGTATAGTTTTGCAAGATGGAAATACTATTGTAGTAGGTCTGAATCTTGTTTGTCAGAGAACAATTTCAACTTAAGCTTCAATGCAGCAGCAACACTGAACTACTTCAAACAATGAAGTCTACAGCTTGTACTGGACTCACCTACCACAACAATGATGTGTATTTAGCTCACCAGCCCTAGCCTTCCTTAAAAGATTATACATAGGAAGTACTGTGGTGAAAGCAAAGTCATCTTCTGAGTTCTGATTTCTTGTTTGTACATGAAAATTCGATGACCTGTGACACATCAAAAGCAGAGTCACTGAGACATTATGACAGGTAATAAAAACTTTATGAAAAAAAATTATGCCCAAAGTCTCTTTTCTCATTTTGTCTTTAATATTCTCATTTGATTTTCTTAAACTAAGTAAGGTTATGATCTGTGAACCTTTAAAAATCAGACATTGAAATGGAGAAAGTAAAAGCTACAGGCTTACTCCAAAGGGATACTTTATCATATTTATTAAAAAAATAAATTCTGTATATTTAGTACACCATGTAGCGATATGCCAGCTTCTTTACAATGGCTTTGTTTAAAAGGTAACTCAAATACATTTGAATGCTTAATCATAACGTCTTCAAAGAGTTAAACAGATTTTGGAGCAGTCTATTTGATTCCAAATCATTTTAAA